>JAWQFJ010001260.1:152500-173740 GCA_034096865.1 Theodoxus fluviatilis
CCGCTACCACCAACACCACCGCTACCACCACCACCACCACCGCGACCACCACCAGCACCAGCACCACCGCTACCACCACCACCACCACCACCACCGCAGCACCACCACCACCGCTACCACCACCAGCACCACCACCACCGCTACCACCACCAGCACCACCACCACCGCTACCACCACCACCACCACCACCGCGACCACCACTAGCACCACCACCACCACCACCACCGCTACCACCACCAGCACCACCACCACCGCTACCACAACCGCCACCACCGCGACCACCACTAGCACCACCACCACCACCACCGCTACCACCACCAGCACCACCACCACCGCTACCACCACCACCACCACCGCTACCACCACCAGCACCACCACCACCGCTACCACCACCACCACCACCGCGACCACCACTAGCACCACCACCACGACCACCGCTACCACCACCAGCACCACCACCACCGCAGCACCACCACCACCGCTACCACCACCAGCACCACCACCACCGCTACCACCACCAGCACCACCACCACCGCTACCACCACCACCACCACCACCGCGACCACCACTAGCACCACTACCACCACCACCACCGCTACCACCACCAGCACCACCACCACCGCTACCACAACCGCCACCACCGCGACCACCACTAGCACCACCACCACCACCACCGCTACCACCACCAGCACCACCACCACCGCTACCACCACCGCCACCACCGCGACCACCACCAGCACCACCACCACCGCTACCACCACCACCACCACCGCGACCACCACTAGCTTCACCACCACGACCACCGCTACCACCACCAGCACCACCACCACCGCAGCACCACCACCACCGCTACCACCACCAGCACCACCACCACCGCTACCACCACCAGCACCACCACCACCGCTACCACCACCACCACCACCGCGACCACCACTAGCACCACCACCACCACCACCGCTACCACCACCAGCACCACCACCACCGCTACCACCACCGCTACCACCACCGCCACCACCGCCACCACCACTAGCACCACCACCACCACCACCGCTACCACCACCAGCACCACCACCACCGCTTACACCACCAGCACCACCACCACCGCTACCACCACCGTCACCACCGCGACCACCACTAGCACCACCACCACCACCACCGCTACCACCACCAGCACCACCACCACCGCTACCACCACCGCCACCACCGCGACCACCACTAGCACCACCACCACCACCACCACCGCTACCACCACCAGCACCACCGCGACCACCACCAGCAACAGCATGAAGCATGTCATGTCCATCTAAAACGATACTTCCAAGGGGAGCTAACTCTAATTGGACTGATCAGCGACGACACTGTGGATGCGCAGAACAGCGGCTGCAGAGTCCGTGCAGTTGGCTGCCACTGCCCCAGTGGCAGTGGAGAGGCACACCTGCTGCCCATAAATGCTTGTCGGGGTTTTTAAGGAGACACTCGATGGAGCGGAGTAAGCCATTATGGGCTCCACAACCAAAGACTGCCTGCGATCTTGAATTGATTATGGATAAATTTCGCGGATGCTTTTCTTCTGCCTTTCCTTCCAGACAGTGATTGTCAAGTTGGGTTGCATAACTTGCTGTAAAGAAGTTTCTAAATGTCTCAGCGTATCTCGTCATTGCTGTTTCATTGGTTAGAGTACAGACACGACACGTGCAGTGCATCAATTGGACACGTGGCCAAATGCAATCGTTGAGAGTTGACGTTTTATGTGGCAGTTTTTTTCCCAGTTACGAAGAAGAAGAAGAACAGAGACAATGTGTGAATGCGCAATTGTTTGTGTATAATTTGTGATTGTGTATGTCATTTACGTGTGTGCACTTTCTTGTGCATGCTGCACTATTGCATGTCGTCGTCAAACTGTTTGCAAGACGTGCAAGCACTAAGACGACACCAGACCTTTTTACACCTAACACGGCGCGTCCCTCGCAATCCCCCTGTCTCCCCTGCAGGCCACGACTGCGAGGAGGACGTGCGGCTGAGCGTGCAGCAGGTGTGGCTGGACGTGGGGGGAGGCGCACCCCAGGAGGAGGAGCGGCCCAGGGAGCTGGCGGCCACCTCTTTCTGCTTCCGCTACGACTCGGCGCTGCACCTGGCACGCTTCCTGCTGGCCTCGGTCTACAGCGCGGACTCCCTGGAGTCGCCGGAGCTGCTGCGCTCCCAGCACCTGGACCTGGCCCAGGAGCCCCTCCCCTCCCTGGACACGCGCCTCGCGCGCGCCCTGCGCTCCCTCCCCCTGCCCCAGGGCTGGCACCTCCTCGGGGGCGGACCAGGTACGTGGAACTTGGGGTGGAGTAGGGGCAATGGGGTGGAGTAAGGGCAATGGGGTGGGGGAGGAGTGGGGTGAAAGATAGAGAAGAGACCAGTAAGGTAGGGGGTGTTGGGGGGGGGGGTAAGCTTGGGAGATGGGAATGGGGTATAGGAGTCGGGAAGGGGGTGGGGTGGGGTGAGAAGGGATCAAAGAGATGGAGTGGTGGTGTAGAATGCTGGGGCCAGAGATTGGATGGGTGAGTGGGTGGAGAGAGGCGGGAGTAGAAAAGATGAGAAATTGCGTGGGGACTGGGATGTAACGCGATGGCGACGAGGTGGCGTAGTGGTGGTGTTGTGTGAGAGGAGAGGTCAAGGCAGGAGGGAGGGTGGAATGTGGTGGGTAAGAATGGGGCACAGTGAGCATTGGGACGGTTGGATGGATAGAAGGATGAATAGAAAGATGGGTGGGTGGGTGGATGGATGGATGGATGGATGGATGGATGAAGTTTCACAGCCTATCAGCCACGAAAATCACTGGATTTGGACAGTGTACGAGTATGATCAAGTAATGTATTGATTTCCTTTATTATTCTTTTCTTACGAATTGCGTAGGGAGATGCGGTGGGTCTATTCCTACCCCCAGCCCGTAGAGTGGGTAGGGGGCATTGGGGCTGACATCAAGTGGGTAGGGGGCACTGGGGCTGAAATCAAGTGGGTAGGGGGCATTGGGGCTGAAATCAAGTAGGTAGGGGGCATTGGGGCTGACATCAAGTGGGTAGGGGGCATTGGGGCTGACATCAATTGGGTAGGGGGCATTGGGGCTGAAATCCAGTAGGTAGGGGGCATTGGGGCTGAAATCAAGTGGGTAGGGGGCATTGGGGCTGAAATCAAGTGGGTAGGGGGCATTGGAGCTGACATCAAGTAGGTAGGGGGGGGGGGGGGGGGCATTGGGGCTGAAATCAAGTGGGTAGGGGCATTGGGGCTGAAATCAAGTGGGTAGGGGGCATTGGAGCTGACATCAAGTGGGTAGGGGGGGGGGGGGGGGGCATTGGGGCTGAAATCAAGGGAAAAGAGGGGAGTAGAGAGGGGTACAGAAAGGTAAATAGAGAGGGGAATACAGAGGGATATGTAGAGGGATATATAGAGGGGAATAGAGAGAGGTTTAGAGAGGGGAATAGAGAGAGGGGAATGGAGAGAGAGGAAAAGAGAGGGGTATAGAGAGGAGAATAGAGGGATATAGAGAGGGAAATAGAGAGAATATATGGAGGGGAATGGAGAGAGGGGAGTAGAGAGAGGGGTATAGAGAGGGGAATAGATAGGGGAATAGAGAGAGGTATAGAGAGAGGTATAGAGAGGAGAATAGAGAGAGGGATATACAAAGGGGACTAGAGAGGGGAATAGAGAGCGATATAGAGGGGAACAGAGAGAGGGGTATAGAGAGGAAAATAGAGAGGGGAATAGAGAGAGGTAGGGTGGAATGTGGAGGGTGAGAATGTTGCACAGTGAGCATTGGGACGGTTGGATGGATAGAAGGATGGATAGACGGATGGGTGGATGGATGGATAGATGGATGGATGAGGGAATAGAGAGAGGTATAGAGAGGGGTTTGAGGGAAGAGAACGAAGGGAGCGATGCACGATGACATGGAGATGGGAGTGGTATTGGAAAGGAAGATATTAATCAGAAAGCGCGTGGAAGCGAGATGTTGGAACAACAGCTCTAGGAAAGCAGACGGATATACATGCAGAGTGGAGGTGGGCGGAAATCCAGTCGTGCATGGAGGCCATGTGGAAGGTGTGGGTCGAGATGGTCGGGTCAGATTGATGGTGAAGAGATTTGACTTGGGGTCGTGAAATTGTTTGGATACCAAAGAAGGCTGATTTATGGACTGGTATGTTATATCAGATTTGGGAAGAATGCGATAGAAGGAAGATAGGAAGGATTTGCAATGTAGGATAGAGAGATCTGTGCGAGTGAAAGCGGTCAGGATTTCAATTGCGGCAGGAATGGCAGCTATAGTGGAGGCAGGTTTCTGTGAGCGGAAAGGAGAGGGGATTAGGATGTGCGTGCATGCGTGCATGCGTATACAGACGCATGCGTTTGTAGGTATATACATGTATGTGTGCTTGAGTTTGTACTTACGTGTATATGTGTAGCATACCATGTAAGTGTATAAAACTTACTTGTGAGAATGCGTGTGTCGTTTTGTGTGTTTGCGTGTCTGGGTATATACCTTTTTGTGCGAGTATATGTGTCCATACGTACGCGTGCCGTACAATCACAGGAAAGCAACAATTGCTGACCAGTACTGTACCAGTTTTTCATGTTTCTATAACATTTCCTATTCTCGGACCAGCGTAACTTGACCTTTGATGGCATTTGATATTGTCGAGTCCACGCTGCAGAATGTTCACATGGCTTGATAAAGAAACGATGATTCGACAAGTCTCAGTTTTGTAAATCAAATCCGGATCTTTACTTAGAATAATTCATATGATAAGCCATCTATAATTTGAGAAAAGATCCTTTCCCGTCACTTCCCTACATGTCCTGACCTGGGCCCGTATTCACAACGGCGATTTATCTTTTTAACACTCGATTTATCCCCTAAGCCCAGGTTATCTTGATCGGTTAGATAAGGTACGCTCGTCAGAGGATCCTAGGTTGCGCTTTGCTATATATACTGGTTTCCAGCCAAGGGAGAGCGGAACAGGCAGTTGGAATCGTCTGCGTTTAGAGATAAATCGAGGTTAAAATAAATCGCCGATAAATCGCCGTTGTGAAAACGGGCCCAGGGCTGTAGGCGCTGGGTCAACATTTGCCAGTGTGTGAAGGAGGATGGCCACTGTTGATGAGCGGCTCACACAGCGAGGACCGCCTGTCTTGGAGCATGCCTGTTGACGGCGTCATCCCCCTTGTCTGTGCAGAGCAAGGGTTTGTGCAGCGCCAGACCATCCTGCACTTCTGTGCCAGCCTGGGACTCTTCAAGACTGCCGTGTTCCTGCTGGACAAGCCCGGCAATGAGACGGCCATCCGCCTGCCCAACAGACAGGGCCTGCTGCCCAGAGACATCGCCCATGACAACGGCTTCCATGAACTGGCCGAACTCCTCAATGGGTAGGTGTATCTTGTCTTCCTGATCTTATATGATCTTTTCTTATCTCATCTCGTCTGAGAGAGAGAGAGAGAGAGAGATAGAGACAGAGATAGAGAGAGAGAGATAGAGAGAGAGAGAGAGGGAGAGGGAGAGAGAGAGAGAGAGAGAGATGTGGTGTATTGTGAGGCCAAGCACCAGAGAGTGGAAGACTGGAAATGTGAAAGAATTGAAAGGCCTTACGTCTTGGCACCAATTTCGTTTCGGAGCAGACATAGCATCCCGTCACAGTTCTTCATTGTGGCTGTGTTCATTTCGAAAGCAACTCCAACGGTGGTAGAAGCAACTTCAGATCTTGGCATGTCCTTAAACTTAGATGATTGGTAAGGATCTGTGAAACTTGGGAAGCTTTCGGGTATGAAATGCTAAAAGAGTGGTTTTGAATGAATCTGAGAAAAATCTCCCTTGGAGAGATCAGTGTTAATGTGATGTGTGAGACAACAGTGTGTAAAGCTCGCGTCAAAACACTCCCTTGCGCTGTGTCCGTTACCCACGCTTTGTCTGAGGCAGGGGTTAGACCAGGTCCGCTCTCGGCACCTCGGGTGTCGTCCACCCCTTTCTTTTTGTCTTCGGAGGCAGGGGGACTGCTGTTCATTTTGCCCCACTCGGAGGAAGGTGCGATAACTCTTCTTGGCCTGTTGTAAAGCCGTAACTGCTGGAGTTGTTTCCCTTGTCAGTTGGTAGCTGGGAATAGAGCGTGTTGAAGAGAGCAACGAACAAGAGCTGTTAGAGTACAGGGATTTTCGTCGAAATATTGCTCACCACCACCACCCCCCCCCCCCCCCCTCCCCAATGAAAAAGAAAAAAAAGTCTTCAATGAGTTATATTGATTATCACCGTGTTTATTGGAGTTACAATTTTGAGGTTTCATTGATTTCACATATCCTATAGTGGCTCTTTTCTGACTTGCCGTCTTACGGCCGATGCTGGTCCGCGCACTTGATCGTTTTCAACGATGCACTGCTGCAGTGTGTAAATGGGACAGGGTGTTGCTACAAATGGGATCATTTGTGAATGGTGTGATTTTCTATCATCTTTTGGTTACAAGTAAGATGCCGTCCTCAACATGAAGTTCACATTAAAAATTGAGTGGAATCTTTGTAATCAGTTAATGGTAGAATCCATTTCACGTGTGGTATTTATGTCTTTGAGTCATGGTCCATGTAAGTCAGGCCACGTTTGTCCTTCTACTTTAATCTTCAATCAGCCAGGGGCATCAGCCTTTTAGACGCCAGTGGTGAGTTACGCGTCCAGGGACGTGGCACAGGTGTGGGCTGGCGTTGCAGAGGGATGCTGCTGTGCTGCACGCGTGGCAAGTCCCTGGGTCCGTGTGGCACGCCTCTTGGCAGCAGAGGATTTTAGTCACGCCTCACGGTGTTGGCGTTGCCAATGGCGGCGTGGCTCCTGAAGGACCTGGTGGACAGCGCGAGGCAGCAGCAGCTCAAAGACCGGGCATTTCCTTGCTCTCAGTGCTGAGAGCGTCATTCACACTGCTGAGAGCGTCATTCACACTGCCGAGAGCGTCATTCACACTGCTGAGAGCGTCATTCACACTGCCGAGAGCGTCATTCACACTGCTGAGAGCGTCATTCACACTGCCGAGAGCGTCATTCACACTGGATAAGCTCCTCGTCATGTGAGCTCATGGACGTGTCGTGGTGCCAGGAGTTTACAGTTGGGTCTTGTGTCGTCATTCTTGCCTCAACGCTAGAGTACTCGCTTGGTGTCACTCAGTGCGTGCGTCCGCGCGCAGCGTATGTGCTTCTGTGTGTGTGCGTGCGTTTGTGTTTCTGTGTGTGTGTGTGTGTGTGTGTGTGTGAGCGTGCGTGTGCGAGCGCGGGTACGAGCACACGCGAATACGTCGTATATACATGTGTTATTGTGTGAGCATGTGTGCATATGTATGTGTGGAGCGAGAAGAGGTGCTGGTTCTCGGTTTTCTTCTGTATTAGCTGCGTCTCTTTTTTCGTGTGTCAGTCTTCAGGTCTGTATTAGCTGCATATCTTTTTTCGTGTGTCAGTCTTCAGGTCTGTATTAGCTGCATATCTTTTTTCGTGTGTCAGTCTTCAGGTCTGTATTAGCTGCGTCTCTTTTTTCGTGTGTCAGTCTTCAGGTCTGTATTAGCTGCGTCTCTTTTTTCGTGTGTCAGTCTTCAGGTCTGTATTTCTACTAGCTTGTCAATCGTTCTATATTTGAGCGTGCGTGTTTCTTTCTGTCAAGGTATAGTCCCCCTGTGGGTTGGGGGTAAGAATTGACCCACCGCGTCTCCCTACGCGATTCGTAAGAGGCGAAAAACTAGGGACTCCGTGACTTCTTTTGCGTTTTCTCTAAACTGTTCTAGTGATTTTCGTGCTTACCTTACATAGCCTACAAAGGCTGATAGGCCGAAAAACACCATCCATCCTATGTCAAGGTATAGGTTTATATGAGTATGTGTTTTCATTTTGTAAGACAATCTCAGCACATGCCAAGCTGCCTTTTTCTTTGTCAGTACATATATCTTTTCCCCCATGTCTATCGTGGCCCGACAGCACGCTGTCGGTGCAGCTGAAGCTGTTGATCAGCAGCCATTTCGCACCGACCTCAAAACAATGCGGCTGTTGATGCCGCCATTTCGACCTGTGTACACTTGTTTCTTGTGAGACTCAAGCAGTGACGTCTTTGTCCTGTGTGACCGAGTTGCCAGGAATCCGGTGCCAGACAGCTGTGGAAGACGGACGCAGGTTGCAGGAGGCAGCTCCAGTTTAACGACAACATGCACCGTCCTGTTTCCGTGTAGACTCCGTCAGCCTCGCCTTGGGACAGACGGGTAATTGTTCCTCCGTGTCGCCTCCACCAAATGCCAGACTGCCTTCCATTTGATCACTCCAGAGTTTCCGCGTAGCCGGGAGGATGCATGTGTCGTGGTTCTAGGTGTTGTCAGGCTGTGGTGTTTGAGGTGAAATCGAAGCGACGGGCGAGAACAGCGCGACACCAGAAGCTAATCAGCCATGCATCACCTGCACTTGGGCTGAGATTTTCCCCAATGCGAGGCAGGCTCAGCTTTCCTTCCCGCTCTTCCCCGAGCGTCTCCTCTCGCCGTGTTTACAGAGAAGGCCTGGGCATGCAGCGGGAGGGAGGGAGTAGAAAAAACAAAGACGCTAAATTTACTCCTGGTTAAGTCAACTCAGGATCGACCCAGTAGACCAATTAAAGGCCGTGTTTGGGGCAGCGGAGGCCGGAGTGTTTGGGCCTAGTGGACCGCGGTGTTGGGAGTCGGAGGGACGGGAGTGCAGTTTCCACGGTCACTGCCTCCAAGATATACTTCCCCATTGCCTTTGGGGCACGCGTGTCACTGTGTGTATTGAGCTTCTGTGATTGTCCACATCTTGTCTTGTTTGTCTGACCGAGGATTTAGTCTGGTGGCCACTCTCTCATCTTTTCCCCGCCCGTCTCCAAGCTGAGCTCAGCGTGTCGTGCTCGCAGATGGAACGCTGTGTTTACCAGGGCGGCTATGATTTCTGTCGATTGGCATGGCGTGGAGGGGGTCGGTCCTCTACCCCGATACGGCGGCCTGCGCGGTTTTAGTCCGACAAAGGACTGACAGTACGCATTGTTGAAGAGGAATACATGATAGCATCCATTGTATTCCTTGGCTGTCAGGAAATCTGGTGCTGGGTGCGGAGGCCGTGTTTAAGTAATTATCATGGTCATTATGTGTGTGGTTTTCGATGATAAAGGAAGTAACAATAAACGTGGACTGCTCTTTACCAGCAACTTAAACAATTAGTAATCTATATCGAACTGTGTATTTAGAAACGTGAAAATTTAGTAGTGCTCAGTTTAACTTCCGAGTTTGCTAAACTGTCGAGAAGGCACAGAACGTTGACGGAATGCATTTTTGGACGCACACGACGACGGACACACATACTTCCTCTAGTCGGTTTCCTTCAGTCGAAAACAGTTTCTGTTTTGGAGATATCCGAACCCAAGATTTCTAATCAGGTCGTTGGTGGGGGATTCCCTCTCTCTGTTGATGCTCTGGCACCCCATACTTGGGCCCGTCTTGTGATCAGCCTTGTGACAGGGCCCCTCTTAACGCAGCTCTCTGGACATCTCCGGTCCTTCACAATGGGATTACAAGCACAGGTGCAGGGACAGAGACGCCTCATGCTCAGCACATCTCTGTAAAGATGGGGAGGATTACCTCCCCCTAACTCTCCTGTTGGAGAGGGGGCGTGGTCCTTATTTCCTGTGGCAACTGGAGCTGCAGTTTGCCTTGACACTAAGTACGTAGACTGTTAGACTGCGGGGCAATGGAGCAGAAGTCAGCACGCAGTCTGCCACCCGTCCCGTCTCGCTCATCAAGGGAGGCAACTGCGCTGCCTGGGGCGCTGTGAAGTCCGGGGTGAGAGGGCGAGGTGGACGAGTCGAGAACATGGAAAACAACACGGGCTAGTGAAAATGAGAAAGGGAAAGTGTGGATGGGAAAGAAAGTTACAAAGTGAGAGGGGCATTGGGACAGGGAAGCCAAGCGAGCCGCGATGAGACGAAGGAAAGCGGCAATGGCAGAGTGACGACAGCTTGTGGCAGGAGTGTGGTGGAATGTGGAGTAGAGGAAGAGAACTTGCCGACAAAGAAACTGCAGAAAAGGATGAAAGCAGTCGACAAAGAGAAGTGGAGTACAGTATGTGAAATGTACGTGCTGCAGTCTTGATATTTTGGTAGCCAGGTGGGTAGATAGGGAGGGAGGGATAGAGAGAGAGAGAGAGAGAGAGAGAGAGAGAGAGAGAGAGAGAGAGAGAGAGAGAGAGAGAGAGAGAGAGAGGGGGGGGTGGGTGGGGGGGGGGGGGAGGAAGGGATGAGGGAGGGGGAGGGAGGGAGGGAGGGGAGGGGGAGAGAGAGAGTCATTCCTACTGATACAATACGCACAGATACGACACAAGTAAAAAAAGAGTATGTTTTGTGTCACATATGTGCAGATTTGTGTGGAAAACCCCGTTAGGTTTTCGTATTACCAGCCTTGAAACGATGTCGAAAATGAATGCATTTGTCTACAATGCCTTGCCTAATTTAGGTCCGCCATAGGTTCATTTGAAAAAAATCATCGCACAATTGCAAAGTTTTGATGCCAAACCTTGCTTTCTATTACGACCGTTGATCATCAGAAGATGTCGTTGTATCAAGTGAGCCTTTTGGGGCGCTTCTGCAGAGAGGGCAGGAGAGGCCGACTATGTACCCTGTGTGGAACGCATGAGACGGGGGCGCGAGAGCCGGTCCCTCTGGCATTCGATGGAAGGCGATTGCGTCTCCAACGAGATTGCCTCCAGTGTAGAGTGGGGAGGGCTTTGTCCTCGCGCCCTACGTGGACAGTGGGCACGCTGACGTCATCATGCAATGATCGTGTAATGATCGTGTAGTGATCGTGTAATGATCGTGTAATTATCATGTAATGATCGTGTGATGGAACCGTGTTTAACTCGGCAGTCAGTTGCCGCAATGGCAGAGAAACTGGACGTAAAAAGCAGGCTTTGGAACGGTCGCTAGGAGCATTTCGCTCTGAGGACTAAGATTAGACGATCGATGGCGATCGGATTGTCTTACGTTCATGCAGCTGCTCTGAATTCCTGCTGGCTGGTGCTTAGCGCAATGACAAAACCGCAGATTTGAAAAAAACTTGATGAATTTATTCACTTGAATTTTTCTCGTGACTATGACCATGGCCTGGGTTGTGACGAACACTAAAGTGTTCAGTGCAAAACGACTTGCCCGACCTAAAACGAAGTTTTAAGGCAGCGAATCGTTGAGTTGTGATGGAAACTCTGACCTAGACCTAAGTTTCAATTGAATTTTCTCCTTTTTCCAGAACGGTTGTCTCGGAATGTGCTTTGCAATGAATTTCAAGTTCTTCATAGATTTGACAGTCTTGCTGTTGGATTGTCTTGTAACATTGGCTGAATCCAGGCATGTACGAGGTAACTATCGCTGTGGGAGGAATGACCTGATCACTGTGATAGTCGCTGACAACGACAGGTTTTTCCGCCATAGACAAGTGATGGACAGACAACATGCGAATGTAACTGGTCTTTGGAGGATCTCAGTCACTGATCTCCTCTGTATTCAGGCCTTTTGTTACCATGCGACTGAGGTATCTTTCTGCCCTCACGAGTTCCCTGGGCATCCTTCTATATTTTGTCCCGAGCATTCCTAGCAGGGAGTCTGCTGATGTCATGCGTATGTACTTCAGTTGCCTACTATGCATGGAGCCTCCTGAGCATCTCTTGCATGAAAGCTCACACCATTCCAAGACAAAAGTCTCCTGATCAGTTAGTGAGGAAGGAGGCACAGACGGGTGAGCAGTGGCTGTCCTCACATCAGACGCTCGAAGCGTTGCCTGTCCGGTCCTTGCGTGAGATGATGAACCACGTGATCGTAGCTGTAGACCATTGATTGGATCACGGTCAACTTTTGCGTTCGATCAAATTAAAACTCGGTTGCTTCCTTTTGAGAGTCGCGAAAAATGAACGCCAACATCGGTGAGCGATGCGCTCAGTGTTTATAATTGCTGTTGATTTTCATGTGCGAAAACTTTCTTTTTCTAGCCAGAGTTTGGTCCCTCGCAATTTGTCGATCTTCCTCAGCTTGTCAATCTCTGGGAACTGCGGTCTCCTTTGCTTGTGTGACTGACGTCAGACTGGGCCGTGGACTTCACACGGTTTTGCCACGTCACGCCTTCCAGTGACGGCCTCGCTGCCCAGTAGCGAGAGTCGCTTTCATGTCGTCCGTGCTGTCGGGCAGTGCGGTTAGGAGGGGACACCACTAAAGGCAAAAAAGTCACGCACTCGTGGCAAGTCCCTCTCTGTCGTGACCTTTCTGCACTCTCGCCTCACTGGACAACACGGGCAGACTGCAGAGCAACACTGATCGGATCCACAGAGATCGTCACACGGGGCACGTCGCAGTTTTAAATGTGGAAACGAATATTTACGACAACAGCACTGTGTGTGTGTGTGTGTGTGTGTGTGTGTGTGTGTGTGTGTGTGTGTGTGTGTGTGTGTGTGTGTAAAAGTCGGAGGGAAAGATTGTCACAGTCGATAGTTATGGGGGCCTCCTTCCAGGCCAAGTATCGATTGAATGCCGAAGGTCGGGCTCTCTGGCTCCCCTGCCCCAAGACAAACAGCAGCTGTTGCTGAGTGCGCGGTGCCGGCACACGTCGTCAGGCTCTGCCTGGCAGCGTGGTGTAGTCCGTGGCGGCCTGGACTGGCGTCTGCGCACCCGGGGAGCCATCCTGCGTGCAGCCACCACTGCTTGCCACGTGCAGGGCGCTGCCCCAGTGGCGTCTCCCTGTGGGTTGGGGGTGAGAATAGACCCCCTGTGGGTTGGGGGTGAGAATAGACCCCCTGTGGGTTGGGGGTGAGAATAGACCCCCTGTGGGTTGGGAATGAGAATAGACCCCTCTGGGTTGGGGGGTGATAATAGACCTCCTGTTAGATGGGGGTGATAGTGAACCCACCGCGTCTCCCTGCGCGATTCGTAAAAAGCGAATGACAAGGGAAATCGAGATGTGACTTGATCCTGCTGTTGTCTGGTGATTTTCGTGATCAATGGCCTTACGTAGTCTACAGAGGCCGTACAACTCCCTTCCTTCCTTCCTTCCTTCTTTCCTCCCTTCCTTCCTTCCTTCCTTCCTTCCTTCCTTCCTTCCTTCCTTCCTTCCTTCCTTCCTTCCTTCCTTCCTTCCTTCCTTCCTTCCTTCCTTCCTTCCTTCCTTCCTTCCTTCCTTCCTCCCTCCCTTCCTTCCTTCCTTCCTTCCTTCCTTCCTTCCTTCCTTCCTTCCTTCCTTCTGCCTTTGTGGCGACTAGGGATGAAAGTCCCCACAGCAAATTTCGAATGTACGAGCTTGTGCATTTGACAATACAGATTACTATCATTATCATTAACATTAGTTACACCTCTCGTCTCCTTACTGGTATGGAATTGTCATTGCTGCAAATTCATGCAAACACTCTATTCCGTAGTGGTCTTTTTCCACTGTTCATATTCTGTAGACTGACAAAGAGGCTTGAAAACGCGTGGGGAGTAAAAGCACTTCTTGGCACATTTCCATGGTGATTTCCATGATGTTGTAAGGTGGTCTTTTGAAACGTGGTGGATACTATACATGTATGATCCTATGATTCCTATAATATTTTTTTTATTGGTCACGTGTGTTTGAAAGCTTCACTTAACACAATTTCATGAATCGACCAGAAACCAGAGACAGAAAGTGTTCACTTTCTTCAAAGACAAAACTCGAAGCAAAACAACTCGAGCTGAGCATGTGGCGTCCCCTCGCTCCAAGCGCTGGTCCATGATGGACGGCAGTGCAATGGACGCCTGCCCACTGCAGCCTTCCTGCGCCTGTTTGCCATGCTTCGGTCCTTGATCCACCCTCTCATCCGGGGATCCACCACCCTTACCTGGGCGCCGCTCCGCCTGTCGGGGCGTGGCTGATACGGGTGGCCAGTGGTGGTACCAAGCACGAGAAGGCTGCTGACCCGCTTGACTCCTGGTGATCAACCCCACTTGCCCTCAACCCCTATAAATCCACTCAAATCCAGCAGTTGTCTGTGGATTGAATTAGGAGAGCAGGAGAAAGCGTGTTGAGCTCCGGCAAGGGAAGACGATCCCCACCTCAGCAGGTCGTGACCCGAACGTGATAGTCCTTCCCTCCGTGTGCTGGCTCCTCCACCCCTCCCTGCAGGCTGCCCTGCTGCCACCCGAGACTCTCCGCCTTGCTCTTCCGTCTGCGCTGTGTCCTGTATTCTCTTGGACTGGACTGGTCTGAACTTGATATTCGCACGTATTCGTAACTGACTTGACTCGTTCTTCTTGTGCTTTTGTTTGAACCTCCCAGGGCTTGTTGATCAGTTTCTTACGAGTCCCAGCAAGTGCATGTGCTCATTAATCATTCTCTGTGTCACTTAATTATTCTCAAAGATGGCAGAAAAACTGTGGACCATCTTGTCGCCTCTAACAGAACAAAACTTCTCGTCGTATGGGAACGAAAACGGATGGGAATTCAAGATGAGTTTTTAGGATGACAGAAGAAAAGAGACTGAGTTAAAATCTGATCTTGTTGTAAGTCAGCCTTGCAACGTCTAGAGGCAGCCTCCTGTGTTTGGCAATGTGATCATCAGCCTGCAATACTGGGTGCAACGTCTAGAGGCAGCCTCCTGTGTTCTGCAATGTGATCATCAGCCTGCAATAATGGGAACTCTTCTGGTCTCTGTGCATGCCTTGAGTCTGTTTGACAGGACATCTCACTGTTGTGATGCGGGTCGCACAACAGTCAGTCTCTGAGACTGGCTCATCGCTGTTTGTTGCCCCTTGCGTCCTTCAAGAAATCGCAACTGACTGTTCCCGCGCTGTGTTCCTTATGGGCAGTTTCATCCTCTGTGTGTGTGTGTGTGTGCGCGTGTGTGTGTGCGTATGTGTGTGTTTGCGCATGTGTGTGTGTGTGCGTGTGTGAGTGTGTGCGCGTATGTGTGTGTGTGTGTGTGTGTGTGTGTATGTTTGTCTATGTCTGTTCTGTCAGTGAATGCAAATACGTGATTGTGATTGATTGAATGATAAATTGGGTGATTGATATTTTGGCTATCGTTGTCTTGTTTTCTTCAAATAAAACCATATTGTGTTCCAACGTCAACGCTTTGTATTCCGAAATTTTCTATGTCAATTTAATGAGCGTTCAAATGGCCTCTTTCTTTTACTCGCACAGTCCTACTTCTGTAACTGCGATGGATCAAAGGCCTTGGCAATAAACTCCAGTTCAGCTCAGTTCAGCTCAGCTCTCACTCGCCTACACCACATCGAGGACAAACCATATAGGTTTTCTTCAATCTCTGTTCCTTCTCTCGTCGTCATGAATGGGCCTCCCACCCACCCAGCTTTCCCACGTGGAGAAGACGATGTGGGGACGGCAGTTCGGGATGGGCACCGGCCTGCCCCGGACTTCCTCCACCTGGGCACGCCACCCCAATCAGGGCCGTGGAGATTTGCACCCGTTTGATAGGGCATCAGTGCGGGTGGGGCAGGTCTGTGTTTGCCTGCGATAAGAATGCCCTCCTCCCCTCGCCGTTTCCGCTCTTCCTGGTTTCTGACTAGCGTCCGCTATGCTTGGTGGCGCCCTTGAAGGCAGAGGGAGGAAAATGGCGCCACAAGGTTTTGTCTGCCTCGTCACAATTCAATCGCACCCACACGCACCTTTTCTCTACTTGGCCTACTGGCTTCAGTTTCCTGTGGCAAACATTTCCAAGTGCCGCTATCAAGGGCGGAGGTTTTCTTACATGCCCACTTGCTGGAAATCACCCACTCTGGAGGTGCATTGCGGAAAAACTCGCCTCGTTGCATGTGTGACTAAGTTTCCTGGTTTCAGAGTGCAACAAGGTATGTGTCTGCTTATGACTTATGTATACGAAATATTCGCAGACAAGCTTTGTGTAAACTGGTTGTGCAAGGATGGGCTTACAGTTAGGCCTGTGAAAGTGAAGACGCGCAAGGCGAGAGGTCGGACGCCTGGCCTGGAAGACCCTAGCCCGGGTCATCGTCGCAGCCAACCCGATTCCGCTTCTTCTCGTCTGACCCAATCGTACGCCACCTTTCGTACGCCATCTTTCGTACGCCACCTTTCGTCCTTGATGCTTAGCGTGCACGACGAGGACAGAGATGACGTTAGTGGCCGTGGTGGAGAGTGCGAGCACTGTACCCTTGATGGCACGCTAGAGGCCGTGGTGGAGAGTGCGAGCACTGTACCCTTGATGGCACGCTAGTGGCCGTGGTGGAGAGTGCGAGCACTGTACCCTTGATGGCACGCTAGTGGCCGTGGTGGAGAGTGCGAGCACTGTACCCTTGATGGCACGCTAGAGGCCGTGGTGGAGAGTGCGAGCACTGTACCCTTGATGGCACGCTAGAGGCCGTGGTGGAGAGTGCGAGCACTGTACCCTTGATGGCACGCTAGAGGCCGTGGTGGAGAGTGCGAGCACTGTACCCTTGATGGCATGCTAGAGGCCGTGGTGGAGAGTGCGAGCACTGTACCCTTGATGGCACGCTAGAGGCCGTGGTGGAGAGTGCGAGCACTGTACCCTTGATGGCACGCTAGAGGCCGTGGTGGAGAGTGCGAGCACTGTACCCTTGATGGCACGCTAGAGGCCGAGGTGGAGAGTGCGAGCACTGTACCCTTGATGGCACGCTAGAGGCCGTGGTGGAGAGTGCGAGCACTGTACTCTTGATGGCACGCTAGAGGCCGTGGTGGAGAGTGCGAGCACTGTACCCTTGATGGCACGCTAGAGGCCGTGGTGGAGAGTGCGAGCACTGTACCCTTGATGGCATGCTAGAGGCCGTGGTGGAGAGTGCGAGCACTGTACCCTTGATGGCACGCTAGAGGCCGTGGTGGAGAGTGCGAGCACTGTACCCTTGATGGCACGCTAGAGGCCGTGGTGGAGAGTTCGAGCACTGTACCCTTGATGGCACGCTAGAGGCCGTGGTGGAGAGTGCGAGCACTGTACCCTTGATGGCATGCTAGAGGCCGTGGTGGAGAGTGCGAGCACTGTACCCTTGATGGCACGCTAGAGGCCGTGGTGGAGAGTGCGAGCACTGTACCCTTGATGGCACGCTAGAGGCCGTGGTGGAGAGTGCGAGCACTGTACCCTTGATGGCACGCTAGAGGCCGTGGTGGAGAGTGCGAGCACTGTACCCTTGATGGCATGCTAGAGGCCGTGGTGGAGAGTGCGAGCACTGTACCCTTGATGGCACGCTAGAGGCCGTGGTGGAGAGTGCGAGCACTGTACCCTTGATGGCACGCTAGAGGCCGTGGTGGAGAGTGCGAGCACTGTACCCTTGATGGCACGCTAGAGGCCGTGGTGGAGAGTGCGAGCACTGTACCCTTGATGGCACGCCATCCCCGACACTCGATAGGCACTGGTCCCTCTATTCCGTGACACAGCATTTGCCGTATCTTCACTGCTAAACTTGTTTACTGTGTGTGAGACCATGCTGGGAAGAAATACAATCCACCTCTCTCATTATGACTGCCGCAATTCTCGACGTATCCGATGAAGTTTACAGCAAATGTCAGAAAACGTTTCGGATTGTGTTGCTGTCACGGAGAAAAAGAGAACGGCTGAGTGGGCGAGCCGGATACCATTTTGCATTTGTCACGGTACTAAGGAAGGCTGGATTCACTTTGTTTCACTCGTAACTGTCTGCTTTGCACTGTCTGCTTGTACACTGTCTGCTTGTACACTGTCTGCTTGTACATTGCTTGTACACTGTCTGCTTGTACACTGTCTGCTTGTACACTGTCTGCTTGTACACTGTCTGCTTGTACATTGCTTGTACACTGCTTGTACACTCTCTGCTTGTACATTGCTTGTACACTGTCTGCTTGTGCACTGCTTGTACACTGTCTGCTTGTACATTCCTTGTACATTGCTTGTACACTGTCTGCTTGAACATTGCTTGCACACTGTCTGCTTGTGCATTGCTTGTACACTGCTTGTGCACTGCTTGTACACTGTCTGCTTGTACACTGTCTGCTTGTAGATTGCTTGTACATTGCTTGTACACTGTCTGCTTGTACACTGTCTGCTTGTACAACCGTGAGTCTGCTGGCTTGTCACTGAACTAGCTGCATTGTTGTTTAACAAATACCTGCTAATGTTTAGCACTGCTCTGCTTATGTCTACAGCTGTCTGCTTGTCGACTGCTTGTGACGACAAACTGCGTGCTTTTGTCTACATTGTGTCTCAAATGCTTATACATTGCTTGTACACTGCTTGTACACTGCTTGTACACTGCTTGTACACTGCTTGTACATTGCTTGTACACTCTCTGCTTGTACACTGCTTGTACACTGCTTAAACACTGCTTGTACACCGCTTGTACACTGCTTGTACACTGCTTGTACATTGCTTGTACACTGCTTGTACACTGCTTGTACACTGCTTGTACACTACTTGTACATTGCTTGTACACTGCTTGTACATTGCCTGTACACTCTCTGCTTGTACACTGCTTGTACAATGCTTGTACGCTGCTTATACACTGCTTGTACACTGCTTATACACTGCTTGTACACTGTACACTATACACTCGCTGCCTGTACATTGCTTGTACGCCGTCTGCTCGTACACTGCTTGTACACAGTTTGTACACAGTCTGATTATACACCGTCTGCCTGTGTACTGTCTGCTTTGCACAGTCTGCTTGTATACTGCTTGTACACTGTCTGCTTGTACACTGTCTGCTTGTACACTGTCTGCTTGTACACTGCTTGTACACTGTCTGCTTGTACACTGCTTGTACACTGTCTTCTTGTACACTGCTTGTACACTGTCTGCTTGTACTCTGCTTGTACACAGTCTGCTTGTACACTGCTTGTACACTGCTTGTACACTGTCTGCTTGTACAGTGTCTGCTTGTACACTGCTTGTACAGTGTCTACTTGTACACTGCTTGTACACTGTATGCTTGTACACTGCTTGTACACTGTCTGCTTGTACACTGCTTGTACACTGTCTGCTTGTACACTGCTTGTACACTGTCTGCTTGTACACTGCTTGTACACTGTCTGCTTGTACACTGCTTGTACACTGTCTGCTTGTACACTGCTTGTACACTGTCTGCTTGTACACTGCTTGTACACTGTCTGCTTGTACACTGCTTGTACACTGTCTGCTTGTACACTGCTTGTACACTGTCTTCTTGTACACTGCTTGTACCCTGTCTGCTTGTACTCTGCTTGTGCACAGTCTGCTTGTACACTGCTTGTACACTGCTTGTACACTGTCTGCTTGAACACTGTCTGCTTGTACACTGCTTGTACACTGTCTGCTTGTACACTGCTTGTACACTGTCTGCTTGTACACTGCTTGTACACTGTCTGCTTGTACACTGCTTGTACACTGCTTGTACGCGGTCTGCTTGTACACTGCTTGTACACTGTCTGCTTGTACACTGCTTGTACACTGCCTGCTTGTACACTGCTTGTACACAGTGTGCTTGTACACTGCTTGTACACTGCTTGTACACTGTCTGCCTGTACTTTGCTTGTACACGGCCTGTACACTGTCTGCTTGTACACTGTCTGCTTGTACATTGTCTGCTTGTACACTGTCTGCTTGTACACTGTCTGCCTGTACACTGTCTGCTTGTACACTGTCTTATTGTACACTGCTTGTACACGGCTTGTACACTGTCTGCTTGTACACTATCTGCTTGTACACTGTCTGCTTGTACACTGTCTGCTTGTACACTGTCTGCTTGTGCACTGTCTGCTTGTACACTGTCTGCTTGTATACTGTCTGCTTGTGCACTGCTTGTACACTGTCTGCTTGTACACTGTCTGCTTGTATACTGTCTGCTTGTGCACTGGTTGTACACTGTCTGCTTGTACACTGTCTGCTTGTACTCTGTCTGCTTGTACACTGTCTGCTTGTACACTGCTTGTACACTGTCTGCTTGTATACTGTCTGCTTGTATACTGTCTGCTTGTACACTGTCTGCTTGTACACTGCTTGTACACTGTCTGCTTGTATACTGTCTGCTTGTACACTGTCTGCTTGTACACTGTCAGCTTGTATACTGTCTGCTTGTGCACTGGTTGTACACTGTCTGCTTGTACACTGTCTGCTTGTGCACTGCTTGTACCCTGTCTGCTTGTATACTGTCTGCTTGTGCACTGCTTGTACACTCTCTGATTGTACATTGCTTGTACATTGTCTGCTTGTGCACTGCTTGAACACTGTTTGCTTGTACACTGTCTGCTTGTACACTGTCTGCTTGTACTTTGCTTGTACACTGTCTGCTTGTATACTGTCTGCTTGTACACTGACTGCTTAATCACTGTCTGCTTTGCACAGTCTGCTTGTACATTGTCTGCTCGTACACTGCTTGTATACTGCTTGTACATTGCTTGTACAATGTTTGCTTGTACACTTCTCGTACACTGCTTGTACACTGTCTGCTCGTACACTGCTTGTACACTGCTTATACACTGTCTGCTTGTACACTGCTCGTACACTGCTTGTACATTGCTTGTACACTGTGTACTTGTACACTGTGTGCTTGTACACTGACTGCTTGTACACTGACTGCTTGTACACTGTGTGCTTGTACACTGTGTGCTTGTACACTGTGTGCTTGTACACTGTCTGCTTGTACACTGTCTGCTTGTACACTGTGTGCTTGTTCACTGACTGCTTGTACACTGTGTGCTTGTACACTGACTGCATGTACACTGCTTGTACACTGCTTGTACAGTGTCCGCATGTACACTGTATGCCTGTACAAAGCTTGTACACTGCTTGTACACTGCTTGTACAGTGTCCGCATGTACACTGTATGCCTGTACACTGCTTGTACACTGCTTGTACATTGTCCGCATGTACACTGCTTGTACACTGCTTGTACACTGCTTGTACAGTGTCCGCATGTACACTGCTTGTACACTGCTTGTACACTGCTTGTACAGTGTCCGCATGTACACTGTATGCCTGTACACTGCTTGTACACTGCTTGTACACTGTCTGCTTGTACACTGTTTGTACACTGTTTGTACACTGCTTGTACACTGCTTGTACACTGTCTGCTTGTACACTGTCCGTTTGTACACTGTCTACTTGTACACTGTGTGCTTTTACACTGCTTGTACACTGTGTTCTGGTACACTGTCTGCTGGTATACTACTTGTACACTGTCTGCTTGTACACTGTGTGCTTATACACTGTCTGCGTGTACACTGCTTGTACACTGTCTGCCTGTATTCTGACTGCTTGTAC
>JAWQFJ010001260.1:173762-218762 GCA_034096865.1 Theodoxus fluviatilis
GGGGGGGGGGGGGGGGGGGTGGTGAGGGGGGGGGGGGGGGGGGGGTTGGGGAAAAGGGGGTGGTGGAGTTGGTTGTGTAGGGGGTGTGTGTGTTTTATTGGGGGAGGTGAGCATTGCTGAGGCCTTACTTTCAAAGTACTGTTCTTACGTCCCGTTGTCGGCTGACTTTTGGTCATTATCAAGGTAGCTGACAACTTTCCACGAGGCCTTACTTTCAAAGTACTGTACTTACGTCCCGTTGTCGGCTGACTTTTGGTCATTATCAAGGTAGCTGACAACTTTCCACGAGGCCTTACTTTCAAAGTACTGTTCTTACGTCCCGTTGTCGGCTGACTTTTGAGTGTGCATCTCCCTTTGATCGATCGAGCCGTGCCTCTTCTGTGTTTACTGCGATATTCCCTACGACACCAAGGTTTTCTTTCCGTCTATGCAAACATTGAGAGGTCTGCGGTTTAACAGCGTTGGTAAAATAATATATATATATATAAATTCCACTCAAGTATAATGCACGGATGCTCTTCTATTTCGATACTTGTGAAACCTTTTCCAAGATTCCGTTATCTGTCCAGTGGTTTATTCGTTTCACTCTTTTTTGTTGTACATGTGTTTTATCTCCACAGCAGTTACGCGCACACTCTCCACTGTCGCTACTTGTAACAGTCATCCACAATGCCGATGTCCACACCGCGTGTTGCATGAGCTTGGCAGTTTCGACAGTGACCGGTGCGGTTTGATGCGGAGTAAAAAGCTTTCTCACTTCACTGCAACTTTGTCGCCAGCAGAGCCCCATCCCCCGCACCTGCTAAACTGCCGTCGCGTTTACATAAGGAGGATGATCCGCCAAGATCTCGGACTATCTCTTTTCGCGAGCTTCGTGAAAGACAGAGAGGAGGGGGCTGTTTGCGTTGTGGAAAGAAAACAACGGTTTGTGTTGTGTCCTTCATAGAGCAAATTTGCCCTGATAAATCCCCGATCCGCTGTGGAGAATGTGGTCGTGCAAGGAGCGAAGGCCGCCTGTCTCCGTCTGACTGCGGGCGGTTGTGGCTGCCGTCTGGGTGTTGGAACGCCCCTCTTCTGCTGTCTTTCTCCTCAATGCACAGTCCCCTTCCTGGTCTTCCGTGCCTCTCTGTCGTCTCCCTTCCCCCTGTCTGTCTTCCCTTTGATGTCTTCTCTCATCACCCTTTCTGTCTTCCCATGCCTTTGTGTCTTCACATTCCTGTTTTCTTCCACCGCCCTTTCTGTCCTCCTCTAACTTGTTGTGTCCGTCTGTCACATGTCCACTCAGTCTTAATGTTTTTTGCCTGCCATACGAAATTAGTGTATAACGCTTGCCTTCCCGGATTCCCTTTGTGCCGTACTGTCTCCTTCCCTTTCCAATTCTCTTGCGTCCTGCAGCGCCCAGTCCCGCCTGCTGGACCTTTCCCGTCCTGGTCTCGTCATCAAAGCTCTCTCCTCCAAACTCACTCCTGCCACCTACCATCCTGTCCGGCTACTCCCACCGTGTGGCGTGTACTTTGGGGATGGGATGGGGGGAGGGAAGGGGACGGGGGATATCAGGGGGATTCCGCAAGGGACCCAGCAGGCATCCGGACAAGCGCACGTCCCGTGGAGAGCGGCTGTCCTCGTGTTGTCCGAGGCCGGCGACCCCGGCACCGCTGGCAGGTTCCCTTTGTCCTCCTGGATGACCAGCCCTTGGCCCCTGCCTTCGCCCTCGCGCCGCCCTGTTTGCCTCGGCCTTGGCGGCACCTGACGCGTCTGCCGGTGCCCTGGCCAGAGCGGCATTGGCTGCATTCTGAAGACATGCCCCCCCTCGGCCCGCTTTGATCGCTCGCGGCCCCGATCTGGCCCGCTTTCAAAGTCGCCCCCTCGGCCCGTGTTTGCCCCCTCTCCCTCTGGCGCCCACAGCAGGAGGCAACGTGGAGCCCCTGGCGGTCAGGTCCACGGGGACAGGCGGGAGGAGGACAGGTGAACGGACAGAACTTTTGACTGGCAGACAGGGTCAAGCAAACGGACTTGGAAACTTACGGTTGTCTCGAGCACACTCGCAGACTAAAACGCATGCATGCAAACGTGCACACACGCTAGTTCAGTCACGTCCAAAATGTGGTTGCGAGAGAGTTTACTGGAAAATCTAGCAACTTTTTTTCAATGACAAGGATAGCGCTGGCATCCCCTCCTAGTGCTTTAGTAAAGGCTTACGAGGACAAAGACCAGCCTGAGGAAAGGTGATGGCGAAGCAAGACTGTGGTGGATGACGCTAACCAAGGACTACCCAAGTCCAATGGAGGATGGCCTTTGACCCCTGTGGCGGGCTCGTGCTGAAATACATGCGAGTGGTGAAAGATGACCAGGGTTGACTTGAGCGTGCGTCGATGCCGGAAGGTCTAAATACAACACTTTTGCGGCTTGTTCTGTTGGATTTAAACGGCTCATAACGTATTATACGGTGACAATGGATTGTAAATTAAGAGCAGTGTAGACGTCAAATGTGGATGACGTGTGTGTAATCTGTATTTCTGCGCCTTGAAATGAGAACGAAGGTCATCTGAACTGTGATCGATCAAGGTCTATTGAATCGGCCCAGGGAGGCCGTCTTTATCCCAGTGCGCGTGTGCACGCGTGCGGACGAGATTGCTTTGGTCCGTGCTGTGGCTGCACAAAGGCGCGCCGCGCCGTAGGAAGACGCTGGGTGGAGGGTGGGCGCTGCCTGCCTGCAGTGCCAGGGCTTCCAGGCATATGTGCAACGCAACATGAAATTGAGTGTGGATCCTGGCCTGGAGACCCGTTTGACCCGCATCGTGGCGTGGCCCTTCCTAATCCCACGTCGGTGCAGACATGGGGTCTCAGCCAGTCCCGTCCGCGGCCTCGTTACTTCCTGGGCTGTGTTGGTTTAGAGGCTGGCCAGAGCGTGCTATGCAGCCTCGTCCCCAGCAAACACATTTACTTGATCTCTGGTGGTTTGATGCCGCGGTCTCACCAGGGGAAGCGATCGTTTCAATGAGATTAACGGCACCAACACCGCCTGTTTTGGAAACAACTTCAGAACTATATTGCCTGGCGGCACAGGCTGTTTTTTATAATCCACTTGCCCGTAGAATGTTTGGAAAGGTGTGCACCGTTTAATATGGCTTCTTCGTGTTGTACTAGAAGTAGTTGTGCTTCTTTGTACTGATGTTTACAATGCTTATCACGATTACATCAAACGCCGCCCTCCGAAAGATTTTGTTGAAGCTTCTTAAAATCGCGACTTGATGATTTCCGTTAAGTCTGGCTTGTTTACTCTGTTCCTTTATTGTTTCCGTGGGGCTCAGTCCTATAAAATTAATATGGCCTAGCATGCCCACGGCGGGAGCCGACCTGGAGCAGAGTGAGGTAGTGGCCTCCTTCCTGTGGGGACGAGGGACTGCCTTGCACTCCGTGCCGCGGGAAGAGCGGGCCACTGGGTGCAGGCGCCACGCAAGTCCTCGCCAGCGCTGCGGCAGCCGTCCTCCGTGGTGGGGAGCATCGTCAATGAAATTGTGAGGCTTCCGCCCCGCTCTCGTCCCCGAGCCAAGTTTCCGTTCCTGCTTTTTTCTTTGTCCTTTCTCTTTGTTGCGATTTGCTTTTGTAAATGTCCGTCTGTTTTCTCTCCTTTTCGCTCCACTCATCTGTCGTGTTTAACTGCCTTTTCCCCCGTCAGTTATCTTCTTGTTACTTCATCCACCCATTTTGGCGCCCCATTTGTCAGGCCTTTTCTCATTCATCCGCGCATTTACTGCATCCCCAAAACTATTCTTCCATCCACTCATCGATCCATCCTCTCATTCATGCATCCCTCCCTCATTCATCCACCCACCAATCCATTCTTGCACCCGTCTTGCCCCCCCCCCCCCCCCAGCCACCCTGACCTCACACCATTTACCCGCCACCGCCCTCCATGCCGTCGCATCTTCTCCGCGCTGACTGCCAGCGTCGTGGCAAGTGGACGTTACTGATGGACGTTGCTGAGGGCACGGAGCCAGGAAAGAAGGGTCCACAAGGACGTGACCAGGTGTCTCTTTCTCTGGCATTTCGTACGCCCCTTGTTGCTCTCCGTTCTGTGGGCTGGTGTCTCGCAGTGCTGTGATGTGGACAAGGGTGTACCTAGGTCCCAGCGCGTTGTCAGCATTGCCCTGGCTCGGAGCCAACTCCCTTTCCCCATCCCCACTGTGCTGCCACCGCGGCGGTAGTTCCCAGGGGAGGAGAGGTGTGGAGATGCATCTGGGCTGTGTGGGGGAGGCGGCTCATGGCTTCTCTCCATGATCAGAGGCGACACTCGGGCGTGGCCTTTCGGGTTCAATTTGTCACTGAGGACCCAAATGAATGGAGACTGGCAGAGGTTGAAGAGGTGACCCCTATTTGTGCCAATCTACGACGGCTAGTAATACGTTACTGCAAAGCAGCCATTTACTGAGCCTGGCCAGTGAGAGGCGGTGCTGTTGTCCAGTTGTGGTGTGATGCATGCAATGGGTCCCTGGGTGTGACCCGCTCTCAAGAGATGTGTCATGATGGTTTTTATTCTGTCTGTAATGCACAAGGCGCTTTGATTAGTGTGCATTGATTTATTTTATACCTTCATCTGACACCATGGCCAAATTCGATGCATGAATAGAAAAATCACTTGTGTGTTTCCACGGCATTATCCTCAATCTGTCTGTAATACGTCATGGACGGCTAACCTGCTGTATTGTCATTGCAATTTATTTTTCATTGGGATGCTCAGTGATTTGTTTGTTTGCGTGTTTTTCTCCTTGTATAGATTATATTGAACAATGGTGAACAAATGGTCTGTTATGATGTGATGTGATTTGATCGACCCAGCATTCTAGACAATGGCCCGTTTTGACTAGGCAGTTTACCGCGGCTCCTGATAGACAAGGGCGCACACGATCTTCCAGTACAAGAGGAAGCCATATCCGCACCTGGACTGAGTAAGCAGATGCTCGTCTTATCGACCGTAGACTGTCAACTGAATTTCCCTTGCGGTCAGCTGGAGAGGCAGATGTGGACCTTCATAGGAGTGGAGGGGACAGGCAGGAAGCTGGCTCAGATTGGGCTCCTGCTCCAGCTCCAACCCGCTTTTCCTCTCACTCACTCTGACCTTCCTTAGCGTTTTGATTGTGTGCATTTGTCTCCGTATCTGTTTTCCTGTCATGCTAGTCTGTTGCCTGGTCTCTGTGTTTGAGAGAGAGAGAGAGAGAGAGAGAGAGAGAGATATCTTCAGTTTCTGAACCCCCACCCCTCCCTCCCCTCTCCGCAGCAAGCTGTTTCGGCCATTCTTTTGCATTTGTGCTTTCTTGACTTACTCTACAACTGTCCATTCCGTGTTGCCCACAGCAACTTCTGGTTCGTGGGTGGTGCGTTCACTCTGGTCGTGATCAGCTTTACCTCTCATGGTGGCCAGTCTCTCTCGTGCTCTCTGTTCTCTTCTTGTCCCTTGTTTGCCTCGCTGTCACTCTCAGCCCCTCTCTACCTTTGTTCCCTTTCTGCCCCTCTCTACGCCTTTGTCTCCTTCTTTGCCCCTCTCTACGCCTTTGTCTCCTCCTCTGCCACTCCCTCTCTGTGTCCATCGCTCCCTTGGAGTCTCTGGCTCCCCCACCATCCCGGATGTGGCGGAGTGTCGAGGAGGCTGTCCACACAGGCCTGTCTAATAGGGACGTGGTTGCGTACGCTGTTTGTCCTGCTCTCCATTGTGGCTGCGTGGTGGACACAAGCGAAGCATCGGGGTTTGTCTGTGTGAAGAATCGGGCCATCAGGAAACGGCTGTCTCGTGTTTCGAGTCTGCAGACGGAGGGCAGAGGTGGCCGTGTGGTGACTGCGATGAAGTCGTGTCCACAGCCACTGGAAGGCGCCCCTCTGAAAGTTGGGTTGTTGCCCATCGTGTTTCTTCCTGGTCCAGGACTGCATTTGTTGCCCTGAATGGTGCTGTTATGTGCTTAGTGTTTTCCCCCAGCCTTTACCATTACGACTTCGTGTTGTCCTGCATGCCAACATTTCCCAAGAAGGCGAGAAAGTGAGACAGTGCTTTGCAGCAGGCCTGAAACTACGACCAGAATGCTAACAGCAAACTGTATCGACACTTTGTCTGTTGACGGTTTTCGTCTGTTTGGTCCATCACTCCAAAACGAACGCGCACACTCACACTCACACACACACACACACACATACACATACACGCACGCACGCACGCACGCTCGCACGCTCGCACGCACGCACGCACGCACGCACACACACACACACTCACTACTCACTCACTCACTCACTCACTCACTCACTCACTCACTCACTCACTCACTCACTCACTCACTCACTCACTCACTCACTCACTCACTCACTCACTCACTCACTCACTCACTCACTCACTCACTCACTCACTCACTCACTCACTCACTCACTCACTCACTCACTCACTCACTCACTCACTCACTCACTCACTCACTCACTCACTCACTCACTCACTCACTCACTCACTCACTCACTCACTCACTCACTCACTCACTCACTCACTCACTCACTCACTCACTCACTCACTCACTCACTCACTCACTCACTCACTCACTCACTCACTCACTCACTCACTCACTCACTCACTCTCTCACTCTCTCACTCTCTCTCTCTCACTCTCACTCACTCACACTCACTCACTCTCACTCACTCACTCATTCACACACACACACACACACACACACACACACACACACACACACACACACACACACACACACACACACACACACACACACACGCACACACACACACACTCGCACATAAACACACATAAACACACACACATACACGCACACCTACACCCACACCCACACACACACACACATACGCACACCCACACACTCACACACACACATACACACACAGACATACACACACATACACACACACATACACACATACACACATACACACATATACATACATACACACATACACACACATACACACACATACACACACTCACACACACATACACACACATGCACATACATACACACATACACACACATACACACGCATACACACACACATACACACACACACATACGAACACCCACACACTCGCACCCACACACACACACATACACACACATACACACACACACATACACACACAGAGAGACACACATATACACTCATATACACACATACACACATACACACACACACACACACACACACACACCCCGACATGAGCTTGAGCTATTTTAGTGTAACCCCTTTTTGATATTCGTTCCGTCAAGTCCACATTTTGTCCTGTTCCCGTCCTTGTAAACACGCCTGCCATATCTGCGTGGAACGATCGTGTGTTGTATCATCCTTGCCGTGCATGTCTGCCAACATCTCCTGTCTTGCAAGGCGTGCCCTTGCCGCGAGGAAAGTTCCGCCTTGCTCAACGTTGCCTTGCTAAAGGTAGACTTCTGTCGGCCGCGGGTCTGTGCAGAACACCGGCTGTTCGGTTTCTCCTGCCCCGACCAGACCGTCAGCAAAGGAGCGGGTCAAACAAGCTGGCACTCACCTGAGTTAATTGGCGCCGCTGCCAGAGTTTCCCCCGTGTCGCACCTGCGATAAGGCCGGGCGTTCAGAGCTACGGGTTACCAAGTGCTGGCGGTGCCTTTGCACCATTTTCCTGCCAGGGTGTCAAGTGGCCAGTGAATGGACGGACGAGAGGCAGCGTGTCCTCGCAATGGCCCTGTCCCCGGTGAACACTCGCTCCATCGGCCGTGTCAAAAAGACCGCCGTGGTTGCGATCTGTCAGAAGTTTTATGCGTCTGTGATGACAGCCACTCTGCAGAGCCTGAAGAGTGCTTGGACCGTCACTGTGTGGAGGACGCGTCCTGACTGCCAAGGTCGCGTGATGGGTCCTTTGTGCTGGAGGAGCAGTCCTGGGCGACCTTGTCGCTGGCTGCGGTAAAGGCTTATCCGTCAATGGAGGCAGCATTCGCACCTCCTCTCCCTCTTTCACTTGATCTTCGCGCTTCCTGCCAGATGCAATCGCGCATTTCCTTGCAAGACTTACTGTCGTGGTGCGAGAGTTACTGGCTGATCAGATGCTCTTTTCTCCTTCTCCTTGCGGGATGTGTCTGGGAAGATGGAAAATCTATTCCCGCTTTACACAGATCGTTCGTTTATAATTTGTTGACTTTTCGGTAAAGTAATGAGACAGAAAACTCGACCCGCAAGTTAGATATTGCACCACGCACGAGGAGAAATTGGAGGAGTTCTATTTGCATTGACTCGTTCTAATGGACTTGGTTACCCTCTTACCTCGAATCTGTGCAATCGATGGCGCATACTTCGTGTCTGGAGCGTTTACATTGACTTATTTTCTAGAAACAAGTATGGTAAATAGCGGCTCCTGTTGTGATCCACGGATATATTTATTTAAAGCCTTAAAACTACATTCGCATGTAGGACAAGCATAGGTAAATGTCCACGTGCTGATGTCGTTTTATTTAGAGCAAAGTCTGTGATCGTGATCTGTTTGGAGAACGTGTTCTCGTATATGGCGGAACTATATTTACGTTGCTGGAGTCTGTTTCGCAAATCACACCTGGATTGTTGCAGTCTTCGTGCACCGTCTTCCTCCCCCCCCCCCCCCCCCCCCCACCCCCCACCCCCGTCCTTCCTTCCTCCTTCTCCTCCAGCACCAGGGGGAAGTAGGAGAGAAGGCCGTCTTGTGGAGAGTTGATGGTCAGGAACAGTTAATGGCGCCTCTATTGATCTGTGTGACTGCCTCCGTATCGCCTGCTTCTGGTGTCTGTAGATACAACATTGCTGGTTGAACACGCAAAAATGCCAGTAATGTATTGGGAAGAATGGAATTACTATTTTGTGATGTGTAAAAGCTACAGGAATGTCGAATGTCGAGGATAAAATATATATTTTTTCCGCTCATTGGCTGGTCGCGTTTGTTCCCTTCGTAGTGTAGGGTCATGCCCTTCGCTGTATGTCAGCCCCGAAAGGAGTTTGAACTGGTGTATGGAAAGCGGATACTGTAATTCTGTAAAGGTCAAATGACGCCATTGGAATTCATTGAAGTTGGATTGGGTTGTGCCACGGTGCGGACAGCCTGCTTATAGGCGTCTCCCACTTGCAGTGAAGAACGTCATGTGTCCTGGAAGACTGGTCCGACTTCTTCATAAATGCCTTCATACCCCCTCCCCTCCCCCGACCTCCTTCCCACTTCCCCCTTCCCCCTGTGGGTTGGGGGGTTCAGAATTGACCCACTGCGTCTCCCTACGCGATTCGCAAGAGGCAAATACATAGGGATATCGTGATATGATTTGCGCTTACTCTAGACCGTTTTTGTGATTTTCTTCCTTAATGGCCTTACGTAGCCTATAACCGCTGATAGGCTGCACAACTCCATCCATCCATACCCTTCCTTTCCCCGCCGTTTTTTGCGCACCCTCACCCCACCCCAATCCCTCAACGCTCTCATGCAGATGGTGGTGACTGTTCTTCTTTGCCATGGTGACGATGTAGCGCTGCCAAGGATGTTCGACCGTTGTTGATGGGCTGTTTTCATGTCTTTACCTGGAATGAGTGACGTATCGGTCAAGCTCGTCACAGGTGAAATGCAGCTGCCCCGCGTGGGTGCTCCTCCTGCGAAATAAATGACTGGCGAAGCTGTGTTCTCAAAAGCGATGCGTATCACTAACAACTTCTTGCCGACAGAGTCGATTCATTACATGACTGTGGTATGTTTATAGCTGACAGCAACTCATTGTTTCGTCACGATCTGTAGGGTAATAACAGCAACGCTCTGTTGTGCTCTCTGCACGATTCTCAATGAAATGTCGACTGTGCTATGGAGGTTATTGATCAAAGAAGGCCCACGGTAAAAGAGGGAGTTTTTGCTTGCAGTGGATTCTGGTGGCAGAAAACAATCTTTGATGATGGCGAGTCGAGTGTTTGCGCTGCATATATCACCGGATGAGGGTTGTTGGCTATCAGGTGTGCCGATGCCGATGAGTGCAGGTCAATGCGCGCATTACCTACCAGGATGTACAGCCGTACTTGTGACCTCTAGGCACACCGGTGTAGACCGGCACCCAGTCAGTGCAGGCCACCTCTCCGCTCAGACGCTGTGCCTGGAGCGGGTCGTCGTGGAGCTTGGTCCAGGGGCGCCGCTGTCTTGTCCCCCTGACCCGGGCGTTCCGTCGCCACGCTCGTGCTGGCTCTGGTGAGGTTGCTGTCGACGCAGGATACAATCTTGCTCGCCTGCAGTCGCTGCCATCTTGTTTCGCCGTCATGCTAGTTCGTTGGCATCTCTGCACTCGATGGAAACTTTTCCAAAAGCCTTAGTGGTTCATTTGTCTTCCTCGTAATAGCAATTCAGCACGCGCACCTACCTTTCTAGTTCGTCGTTTTATCGAGTGTTTTAATCTTGCAAAGGGATATTCAACGCGGCTCTTTTTTTTCTTTCCGAAAGTGTAGATGACTGAACTACACAGCCAGTTGTGAAATATGCTATTTTCCCCTGGCATTTAAGAAATCAAGGGTCATGATGTAAACATGATATAAACTTTCAGGAGAGAAAGAATTGCAGACAATTTTAGCCTTGTTAGTGCAGTAGCCTATTTCTGACATATTTTGAGTGGATATCTGTATTGGTGTGCTTGCAGCTTTGTGTGTTTGCTGCACAGATAGTTTTCCCCAGCATTATTTCGAGTGCCTACAATGTTTTGCAACACTTCTGCACGAATTGCCATTCATTCTTATCAGCCATGCCTGGGGCACGCCTTGAATCAAAAGCTGTGTCTTCGGCGTGCACTGTCCATAGCATGGGGTGGACATGCGTGGCGATGGCGGGACTCAACTGTCCTGTATGTGCCATGGCCAGTGTGACGTCATGGGTGTACCAGAGCTCTGTCTTGGTTGAGAGATGACGTTCAAGGCCTTCCTCTCAGATCCAACGCAAGAGTTCTCCCCGTTCCTGCAGTGATGGAGTCTGGCTGTAGATCGAGATGTCTACAAGGGATGGTATAAAAGATATGTAATCATTCACGCAGTAGACGCGAAGCTTATCGGACGGCTAAGAGAGGGAGCTTATGCGAGACTGAATGAGTGGAGGCAAGATAGACTATGAAATGTAAGTTCGGTGAATCTGCATCAGACCTGAAGAAGAAAAAAAGCATAAGGGCGGGACTGTTTGATTTACAAGTGCATCACATCTTCGACTATGCTTGTTTATGGAGGTAAGAGGCGAACAACTAGGGACACCCATACTATGCTTGTTTATGGAGGTAAGAGGCGAACAACTAGGGACACCCGTGACTTGATTTGCGTTCACTCTAGATTGCTCTAGTGATCATCGTGCTTGATAGCCTTACAGAGCCTACAAAGGCCGATAGGCCGTAACACACCTTCCATCCATTTGTTTACGGAGATCCTGCTTGGGCTGACGCTGTGGCCGAGAGCTTCGTGATGGGTGCACCGTGTAGTCCCTGGCCCTTGCTTCAGGCAGCCTGCTCGGAACAAAATGAAGGGTGACCAGTCGAGCTTCCGTGCGACACGACCCTGCACATGGTACCAGGGGTACTTGCGGTGAGCGGCGCCCGCCCCACGCCAGTCCCAAACCTCAAGACCTGAGAATGGAGCTTGCTCTTAGAAAGCTTGCCTCTGCTTGTAACGGCGTCAGACTCGACTGGTCACCCTTCTTTTGCCTAGAAGGTAGAAGATAATATTTGATATAGCGACTCATCACTGTCTACGTATAGTCAGGGTGTAGTGGAGGTGCGGCATGTTTGAGTGTTGGCCATGCCCTGGTCACACGTCCTAGCGTCCCTTGCCCTCGTCGTTAGTGCCTGGCGGTGTGCATGCTGTGTCGCGACCCGCCTTCTCAGACCACTGGTTGTCTCTGCTCCGTTCGATGAAGCCTTGAGCCTCATTACCGCTACACACGCGATTTCGACTGGATGCTAATGCTTTGGAGACTGTAGGTAGGTAGACTCGCCATTCCGACACATATACCACAATGCCTTTGATGAGTACGCGAACTAGACCGCCACCCCCCCCCCCCCCCCCACCCCCCCACCCCCGAAAAAGAAAAAGTAAACGTTACTGAGACAGTAAATCCATATTCCATCTATAAACTATTTCTATCAGACACAGGCTGCGTTTATCAAGCCTGCATGTCATTTCCATGGACTCACAAGGGCCACGGAGACGTACATCCAAGCAGCGCTGTGCCCGCGCCACGGACCAATGGCGGAGAAATGTCCGTTCCTCAGTGCAGACCGCAGGCGTTTGATGGCGAGGATCGACCGTGGCGACGCAGCATCCGTGTCGATGTGGATTCGTGGAGAAAGGCCAGGCTTGGTCCGTGGCCGTTCGCTCTTCATTAGGACCCTTTCCACCCAGCCCGTTCTGTCTGTGCCTCCCTCCCTCCGTCCCCTCCATCGACCCGCCGTCCTAGGACCAGAATGCAGCGGGGAGGGCCGGTACGCCTCTCTGGCAACAAGCAATACGTGAGAAAAAAAGAAAATTGCTTAACTGCGTCTCCTCTTCGGCCCGCGTCCACCTTCCTTCCTCCCTCTCTCTTCTTTCCCTCCCGCCCCCTTGTCTTCCCCATTTCTGAAGTTTTTCCCTGACGCCGCCAAGCCAGACCTTAGTAGCCCGCGAGTTTTTCCTCTTTTTCTCTCTCGCTATGTCTTGCCTTCTTCGCAGTGCAAGATTGACTAGCCCTCCCTTGACAGGCGTTTCCTTCCGTTTCTGGTTTTTGTTTTCCCCTCGTAATTTTTGTGAGCGTGTTTTTATGGGGGAAAACGTCATGAAGTACAGCGTGCTGCCGGAAGAGCGATGGTTGTACTGTTCCGTATCTCGTCGTTGTGGCTGGGTAAGGGAATGAAGGCAAGATATATGGGAGGAAGATGGATGTGTTGCCGTGATACTGTTTAAGTGTCCGCTCCCCACAGCAGCCCCTTTTTATTCTTAGGAATCTTAAAGATACTTTTCCTCATTTGTCCCTCTCCACACCAGTCCCACATTGAGAACTCCGATGCCCCGCGTGGGGTTTTTGCCTTGCTCTGGCAGCCAATTCTGAACACAGAGCCGAAGCCCTGCAAGAGTCGAACCCAACCTCCTCCATCCTCCTCCACCACCACCACCCCCTCCCCCACCCCCCACAACAAATTTGGATGACCTCAGATTGGAACCGAACCCCAGACCTTTCGGTTAACATTCGCTTGACTGAAGTCGTGACTTAATAAGACGGTGTCCGAGGGCGGGAGCTGACGAGATCACGGTGTTTGAAATCCACCCCAGCGTTGTGGCTTGGTTCCACATGCACGAATTTTGCGTATGTGGATGTGTATATGATTTACGTGTATGTGTAAATGTTTTGCGTATATGTTAGTTTACTAAAAAGTGATGGAGCGTATTGTGAAATGCGTGGTCTGTTGTGTTTATATGACTCAGAAATGTGTGTGTGTGTGTGTGTGTGTGTGTGTGTGTGTGTGTGTGTGTGTGTGTGAGTGAGAGAGAGAGAGAGAGAGAGAGAGAGAGAGAGAGAGAGAGAGAGAGAGAGATAGGACGACACATCAGTGAGAGTTTGCTTTGTGTCATGCAGGTACAACACCCATGGCATGGTGACGTCAGAGGACCAACACCTGGAGACGGACAACGGCGTCATTCGTACGTACGGCACGGACACCACCTCCCTCACCACCTTCCTGCACGGCACTCCTCTGCGGTCTGTAGGTCAGTATCCCATCGTGTGTGTGTGTGTGTGTGTGTGTGTGTGTGTGTGTGTGTGTGTGTGTGTGTGTATGAGTGTGTGTGTGTGTGTACGTGTGTGTGTGTGTGTGAGTGTGAGTGTGTGTGTGTGTGTGTACGTGTGTGTGTGTGTGTGTGTGTGTGTGAGTGTGTGTGTACGTGTGTGTGCGGGTGCTCGTGTGTGCGTGTGTGTGCGAGTTTTCTTGTGTGTGTTTGTATGTGTGTGCGTGTGTGTGTGTGCGTGTTTGTATTTGTGTTTGTGTGCGTGTGTGTGTGTGTGTGTGTTCATGTGTGTGCGTGTGTATGTGCGTGCTCGCGCGCGCGCGCGCGTGTGTGTGTCTATTTGTGCGTGCGTGCGAGTGCGTGTGTGTGTTTATTTTTGACTCACATGCGAAGCAAAAGTGAGTCTATGTACTGAGCCGTGTCGTCCGTCCGTCCGTCCGGGCGTCCGGGCGTCCGTCCGTCCGGGCGTCCGTAAAAAACTTAAACGTTGGATTTTTCTCGGAGACTATTAAGTCTATCAACACCAAATGTGGCATGATGGTGTATGATGACAAGGCCTCAAAAAACATACACAGTGACTTGACCTTGCTTCAAGGTCAAGGTCACAGGAGCCATAAATGTGGTCTCAAAAACAGTCATTTTTCACATTTTCCCAATTTTCTCCCACGTTATTGAGAATGGCGACCTTAGCTACAAGTGGTATATAGGTCAAAGGAAGCCCTATCTTTTGATACCAGTTTGGTTGACCTTGCTTCAAGGTCAAGGTCACAGGAGCTCTTCAAAGTTGGATTGTATACATATTTTGAAGTAACCTTGACCCTGAACTATGGAAGATAACTGTTTCAAACTTAATAATTATGTGGGGCACATGTTATACTTTCATCATGAGACACATTTGGTCACATATCCTCAAGGTCAAGGTCATTTTGACCCTTATGAAATGTGACCAAAATGGGGTAGTGAACCACTAAAAGTGACTATATCTCATGGTAGAAAGTGCCAATAAGCACCATTGTGCTTCCTATGTCTTGAATTAACAGCTTTGTGTTGCATGACCTTGGATGACCTTGACCTTGGGTCAAGGTCACATGTATTTTGGTAGGAAAAATGTGTAAAGCTTTTCTTTGTGTATGATGTCATTGGTAGGTTTAGTTGTTTGACCTTGACCTTGAAGGTCACCTGAAGGTCAAGGTCATATAAAGGTCAAGGTCAAGCATGTGAGTCGTATGGGCTTTGCCCTTCTTGTTTTCTTTGTGTGTGTGTGTGTGTGCGTGCGTGCGTGCGTGCCTGCTTGCGTACGTGTTTGGTGTATGTGTTTGTGTTGTGCGTGCGTGCGTGCGTGTGTGCGCGTGCGCGCGCGTGCGCGTGTTTGTGTGTGTGTTTGCATGTGTTTTTGTATGTGTGTGTGCTTGTAAGTGTTTCTATGTGTTTGTATGTATGTGTATGTATGTGTGTGCGCGTATGTATGCGTATGTGTGCGGGTGTGTCATGTGCGTGTGCAGGCATACTCATTCCGCAGTGTGGCCCACTGAGACGCAAGGACCCTGTGTGTGTTCTGTCCATAGAGCAAGACATCGAGATGCTGCAGGACGTGCAGACCATGATGAAGAGGGGCCACAGTCCCAGCTGCCACCGCCCCTTCCAGAGCGACTGGCCCACCCCCCCCGCCCCGGACTCCACCTCGGGTACGCGTCCTGGCTTGCTGTCTGGCCTCTCTCCAGTCTTGCTTCACTCCATCTTGCCTCACTCCATCTTGCCTCACTCCATCTTGCCTCTCTCCAGTCTGGCCTTTCTCCATCTTGCCTCTCTCCAGTCTAGCCTCTCTCCAGTCTTGCTTCTCTCCATCTTGCCTCTCTCCAGTCTTGCCTCTCTCCAGTCTTGCCTCTCTCAAGTCTTGCCTCTCTCCATCTTGCCTCTCTCCAGTCTTGCTTCACTCCATCTTGCCTCACTCCATCTTGCCTCACTCCATCTTGCCTCTCTCCAGTCTGGCCTTTCTCCATCTTGCCTCTCTCCAGTCTAGCCTCTCTCCAGTCTTGCTTCTCTCCAGTCTTGCCTTTCTCCATCTTGCTTCTCTCCAGTCTTGCCTTTCTTCATCTTGCCTCTCTCCAGTCTGGCCTTTCTCCATCTTGCCTCTCTCCAGTCTGGCCTTTCTCCATCTTGCCTCTCTCCAGTCTAGCCTCTCTCCAGTCTTGCCTCTCTCCAGTCTTGCCTCTCTCCAGTCTAGTCTCTCTCCAGTCTAGCCTCTCTCCAGTCTAGCCTCTCTCCAGTCTGGCCTTTCTCCATCTTGCTTCTCTCCATCTTGCCTCTCTCCAGTCTTGCCTCTCTCCAGTCTGGCCTCTCTCCAGTCTTGCCTCTCTCCAGTCTTGCCTCTCTCCAGTCTGGCCTCTCTCCAGTCTTGCCTCTCTCCAGTCTTGCCTCTCTCCAGTCTGGCCTTTCTCCATCTTGCTTCTCTCCATCACAAATATATTGACACTGTATATTTAAAATGTATTGATTTGTATTTACATTGTATACTTGAAAGGGGCCGGTGGCCTATTCAATAAATCCATTCGTTCGTTCGTTCGTTCGTTCGTTCGTTCGTTCGCTTCTCTCCATCTTGCCTCTCTCCAGTCTTGCCTCTCTCCAGTCTGGCCTCTCTCCAGTCTTGCCTCTCTCCAGTCTGGCCTCTCTCCAGTCTTGCCTCTCTCCAGTCTTGCCTCTCTCCAGTCTGGCCTCTCTCCAGTCTGGCCTCTCTCCAGTCTTGCCTCTCTCCAGTCTTGCCTCTCTCCAGTCTGGCCTTTCTCCATCTTGCTTCTCTCCATCTTGCCTCTCTCCAGTCTTGCCTCTCTCCAGTCTGGCCTCTCTCCAGTCTTGCCTCTCTCCAGTCTTGCCTCTCTCCAGTCTGGCCTCTCTCCAGTCTTGCCTCTCTCCAGTCTTGCCTCTCTCCAGTCTGGCCTCTCTCCAGTCTGGCCTCTCTCCAGTCTTGCCTCTCTCCAGTCTTGCCTCTCTCCAGTCTTGCCTCTCTCCAGTCTTGCCTCTCTCCAGTCTAGCCTCTCTCCAGTCTAGCCTCTCTCCAGTCTTGCCTCTCTCAAGTCTTGCCTCTCTCCATTCTTGCCTCTCTCCAGTCTTGCCTCTCTCCAGTCTGGCCTCTCTCCAGTATAGCCTCTCTCCGGTCTTGCCTCTCTCCAGTCGCGCCTCTCTCCAGTCTTGCCTCTCTCCATCTTGCCTCTCTCCAGACTGGCCTCTCTCCAGTCTTGCCTCTCTCCCGTCTTGCCTCTCTCCCGTCTTGCCTCTCTCCCGTCTTGCCTCTCTCCCGTCTTGCCTCTCTCCCGTCTTGCCTCTCTCCCGTCTTGCCTCTCTCCCGTCTTGCCTCTCTCCCGTCTTGCCTCTCTCCAGTCTTGCCTCTCTCCAGTCTGGCCTCTCTCCAGTCTGGCCTCTCTCCAGTCTTGCCTCTCTCCAGTCTTGCCTCTCTCCAGTCTTGCCTCTCTCCAGTCTGGCCTCTCTCCAGTCTTGCCTCTCTCCAGTCTTGCCTCTCTCCATCTTGCCTCTCTCCAGTCTTGCTTCTCTCCAGTCTTGCCTCTCTCCAGTCTTGCCTCTCTCCAGTCTTGCCTCTCTCCAGTCTTGCCTCTCTCCAGTCTGGCCTCTCTCCAGTCTTGCCTCTCTCCAGTCTTGCTTCTCTCCAGTCTGGCCTCTCTCCAGTCTTGCCTCTCTCCATCTTGCCTCTCTCCAGTCTTGCCTCTCTCCAGTCTGGCCTCTCTCCAGTCTTGCCTCTCTCCAGTCTTGCTTCTCTCCAGTCTTGCCTCTCTCCAGTCTTGCTTCTCTCCAGTCTTGCCTCTCTCCAGTCTTGCTTCTCTCCAGTCTTGCCTTTGCGGGCATCGACAGCTGTCTGTTCGTTGTGTGGAACTTCTCTCTTTTTTCGTGTCAGCGATCTTCTACTCTCGAAACAAGTAAAGAAAAAGACTTGAACAAACCCCAACCTCGAAGGGATGGTACATACGAATAAGTCCTGGCCCTTTTCTACCCTACCTAGCGTAAGCACGTTTCGTGCCAGGCTGCTGGGAACTGACTGCGCGAGGCCGTTCAGACAGACGATCCTCGAGGGCTTGGTAATGGCTGCCTGGGGATAGGCGGCACTCACGCCAGCCTGGCAATGATCTTGGATTCACCTGGCCATGGGTAGTGTTCTCTATGCTTTCTCTGAGGGGGGACGGGGGTGGGGTGAGAGTTGATAATGAGTTGAGGGTATAGGGTGTAGGATTAGCTCTTGAACGTTCAATCCTAGATCTTCGGGGTATGGACTGTTTCTGTTTTTGAATCACATGCGAAGCAAAAGTGAGTCTATGTACTCACCCGTTTCGTCCGTCCGGGCGTCCGGGCGTCCGGGCGTCCGAAAACTTTAACGTTGGATTTTTCTCAGAGACTATTAAGTCTATAAATACCAAATGTGGCATGATGGTGTATGATGACAAGGCATCAAAAAACATACATAGTGACTTGTCCTTGCTTCAAGGTCAAGGTCGCAAGGGCCATAAATGTTGTCTAAAAAACAGTCATTTTTCACATTTTCTCAATTTTCTCTGACGATTTTGAGATTGGATACCTGACCTATATATGGTATATAGGGCAAAGTAATCCCTATCTTTTGATACCAGTTTGGTTGACCTTGCTTCAAGGTCAAGGTCACAGGAGCTCTTCAAAGTTGGATTGTATACATATTTTGAAGCGACCTTGCCCCTGAACTATGGAAGATAACTGTTCCAAACTTCATAACATTGTAGTACACATGTTATACTTTCATCATGAGACACATTTGGTCACATATCATCAAGGTCAAGGTCACTTTGACCCTTATGAAATGTGACCAAAATGGGGTAGTGAACCACTAAAAGAGACTATATCTCATGGTAGAAAGTGCCAATAAGCACCATTGTGCTTCCTATGTCTTGAATTAACAGCTTTGTGTTGCATGACCTTGGATGACCTTGACCTTGGGTCAAGGTCACATGTATTTTGGTAGGAAAAATGTGTAAAGCAGTTCTTAGTGTATGGTGTCATTGCTAGGTTTAATTGTTTGACCTTGACCTTGAGGGGCACCTGAAGGTCAAGGTCATGTAAAGGTGAAGGTCAATCATGTGAGTCGTATGGGGTTTGCCCTTCTTGTTCACTAATTGACATGACCAGCAAGATTAAGAAGAAGGGAAGAATAAACTCGCCTTCAACTGTTCCCTACCCCGCTCCCCCTCCCCCCACCCCCCTTCCTCAGAGAAAAAACAAACACAAAAACCACACCTGCCCTTTGGTTACTTATTTCTTTAACATGTTTTCTGACAATATTACACATAAGACATTCCATCGTAATTCAGCGAGTGTTTCAAACGTAGGGTTGCATGTGCTGTAGACAGGGAAAGTGATTTCTGGAGGAATCGATGTCATGGTTTACACGTGGACTCCACACGTGTGACACGAAGTGTTTGGCAGAGATCCCCCTGGTTTTCCCCCTCGTCCCCGTGATGGATGAGGCGGCGATGTGGAGTTTGCCAGCACACAGTGTGTCATGTCTGGACTCCTAATCTGATTAGGAAATGTTGTGATTTTATCCTTTTCCCCACGCTATTCCGCCTTGCGTTGGACGATTTTTCATCAGAGCAGAATTTACGTGCTTTAGACATGATATCCATGCAGAATTGATACTGTAACTTTTTAGTAAACTAATATATTCAAAATGTCGCACATTAATCGCGTAGATGAAAATTACGAAAAGCTCCACGTGAGCATTAAAAGAATTACAGTTATGTTACATTTTGCCACGTGTCTTCGGTCGTATAATGGATTTGAAGGAATAAGGTTATTATTTTCTGTGCGTGTCTGATGGCGGAACTTACGTACAGCCACCCTTTCGGCCTCCGTTACTGTGGCTCGTCATTCCCTGCTTCCGTACGTGATGGATTGGCGTGTAGGACTATTAATGAGGACACACGAACACCGCACGTGGAAAAAGGCGTCATTACGAAGTATTTCGCCGTCGGAATGAATACTCACGTCGCCGTTTATCTCTCAAAAGTCAACCACGTCATTTGATCTGAGTTTACTGGCATGTTATGTCATCTCTGTGTGTGCAGCCGCCGTAACCTTTCGTCTGGTTGTCGTTTTATCACAATGGCGTAGTGATAATACTGCGTGATCCAGCCTGAAGGTTACTCCCGTTTGGATAGTGCAGGCTACAGCGTCGTCTTTAGACGTCTTTCATCTCACATAGAGCTTTGGGAGCCGTCATGCCGTGCAGTTGCTAATTGGGAGGGCTCGATTACGTGTGATCTGTATAGTATTCTAGAGTTACTAGGTCGAAATGACGTAATGTTTGCCTGTGATAACATATTTTCATAATTAGAAAAAAATTTAACACATTTTCGCGTATTAGTCCACAAAGCCCTTAGTGATTTTGGACACGGCAAACGTGCCCACTACCGTGATAAATAAATCATCCAAAGTTCTCCCAGTACTACAGTGAGAGTAGCGCCGGTATTTATCTTGAGGCACATTGTCCAGACTGGATGTATGCTGGTTCACTGAACTGGATGCGTCCTTTGACCCTATGCAGCCCATGGCAGTCGTGTCAGGTGAATTAGAAAGAATGTATCGTCTCTAGCAGAACATTGTCGTCACGTCATGATCGTCTGTGTGAATCAAAGCCTGGTGGTGTTGCCGGGATTCTTCCTGACTGCACGCAGAAGTTCTTCCTGGGTTGGCCCCTTCACGTGCGGCTTGTTCTTCCTGCCTCCCTCAATTACTGCTGCGCTCAGTGCTTGCAGAGCACTTAGTACCGTGGCAGTACAACTCGGTCCCTGTGCTTACAGAGCACTGAGTACCGTGGCAGTACAACTCGGTCCCTGTGCTTACAGAGCACTGAGTACCGTGGCAGTACAACTCGGTCCCTGTGCTTACAGAGCACTGAGTACCGTGGCAGTACAACTCGGTCCCTGTGCTTACAGATCACTTAGTACCGTGGCAGTACAACTCGGTCCCTGTGCTTACAGAGCACTTAGTACCGTGGCAGTACAACTCGGTCCCTGTGCTTACAGAGCACTGAGTACCGTGGCAGTACAACTCGGTCCCTGTGCTTACAGAGCACTGAGTACCGTGGCAGTACAACTCGGTCCCTGTGCTTGCAGAGCACTGAGTACCGTGGCAGTACAACTCGGTCCCTGTGCTTACAGAGCACTGAGTACCGTGGCAGTACAACTCGGTCCCTGTGCTTACAGAGCACTGAGTACCGTGGCAGTACAACTCGGTCCCTGTGCTTGCAGAGAGCACTGAGTACCGTGGCAGTACAACTCGGTCCCTGTGCTTACAGAGCACTGAGTACCGTGGCAGTACAACTCGGGCCCTGTGCTTACAGAGCACTGAGTACCGTGGCAGTACAACTCGGGCCCTGTGCTTACAGAGCACTGAGTACCGTGGCAGTACAACTCGGTCCCTGTGCTTACAGAGCACTGAGTACCGTGGCAGTACAACTCGGTCCCTGTGCTTGCAGAGCACTGAGTACCTTGGCAGTACAACTCGGTCCCTGTGCTTGCAGAGCACTGAGTACCGTGGCAGTACAACTCGGTCCCTGTGCTTACAGAGCACTGAGTACCGTGGCAGTACAACTCTATCCCTGTGCTTGCAGAGCACTGAGTACCGTGGCAGTACAACTCGGTCCCTGTGCTTGCAGAGCACTGAGTACCGTGGCAGTACAACTCGGTCCCTGTGCTTGCAGAGCACTGAGTACCGTGGCAGTACAACTCGGTCCCTGTGCTTACAGAGCACTGAGTACCGTGGGAGTACAACTCGGTCCCTGTGCTTACAGAGCACTGAGTACCGTGGCAGTACAACTCGGTCCCTGTGCTTACAGAGCACTGAGTACCGTGGCAGTACAACTCGGTCCCTGTGCTTGCATAGCACTGAGTACCGTGGCAGTACAACTCGGTCCCTGTGCTTGCAGAGAGCACTGAGTACCGTGGCAGTACAACTCAGTCCCTGTGCTTACAGAGCACTGAGTACCGTGGCAGTACAACTCGGTCCCTGTGCTTACAGAGCACTGAGTACCGTGGCAGTACAACTCGGTCCCTGTGCTTACAGATCACTTAGTACCGTGGCAGTACAACTCGGTCCCTGTGCTTACAGAGCACTGAGTACCGTGGCAGTACAACTCAGTCCCTGTGCTTACAGAGCACTGAGTACCGTGGCAGTACAACTCGGTCTCTGTGCTTGCAGAGGAGCCGATGACCACCGAGTACGACACCCAGCTGGAGCAGGCCATCGACCGCATGTACAGAGAGCAGCGCGAACACCAGCGCCACGTGGAGCAGGTGCTTGCTGGGGAGCCGGGCACCGTCTGGGGACACGCGGGTGGGGACGGCGCCCCCCTCTCCTCCCCCCTGGCCCTGCATGACCACATGGACGAGTACAACATCCTCGGTAAGTGGCTCTGTTGTGGCGTTGCATGGGGAATAGCGGGAACGGGCGAGAGTCTTCAAGTAGAAGAAAGACGTAGCAAGATGATCGGTGGAAGAAGAAGTAACAGAGAAGATAATTGTCTCGTTGTGGATGAAATACTTATTCGACGGAAGGGATGCCCAACTATTTTATAAAAGTATGAGTGAAAATGATTATATTGTTGTTGGGGACGATGACAATAAAATGACGATGAACGTATTGATGACTGATATGACGACAGCTACTGTAGCCATGTTGGAAACGACGACGATGTTCTTAGCATTTACTGGTGATGTTTTGGTCAATGACGACGATGTCGACAGTGGTGGTTTTAGTGGTGGTTAAGATGGTGGTGGTGGTGATGATGACGACAATGACGACGTTGATGACGTAAATGCAATAGAGAATAACTTGTTAGAGCCGATTCATATGATTGCATGTTTACTTGCCGTGACTATCGGGACGTTAGCATTTTTACTGCCAGTTGGTCAGTCGAAGCAGCATGATCACACGATGTACAGTGACCCAGATGCCGTGGCTATCGGGACGTTAGCATTGTAACTGCTAGTGGTGCAGTCGGAGCAGCATGATCACACGACGTACAGTGACCCAGATGCCGTGGCTATCGGGACGTTAGCATTGTAACTGCTAATGGTGCCGTCGGAGCAGCATGATCACACGACGTACAGTGACCCAGATGCCGTGGCTATCGGGACGTTAGCATTGTAACTGCTAGTGGTGCAGTCGGAGCAGCATGATCACACGATTTACAGTGACCCAGATGCCGTGGCTATCGGGACGTTAGCATTGTAACTGCTAGTGGTGCAGTCGGAGCAGCATGATCACACGATACGCTAGGTGACCCAGATGCCGTGGCTATCGGGACGTTAGCATTGTAACTGCTAGTGGTGCAGTCGGAGCAGCATGATCACACGATGTACAGTGACCCAGATGCCGTGGCTATCGGGACGTTAGCATTGTAACTGCTAATGGTGCAGTCGGAGCAGCATGATCACACGATGTACAGTGACCCAGATGCCGTGGCTATTGGGACGTTAGCATTGTAACTGCTAATGGAGCAGTCGGAGCAGCATGATCACACGATGTACAGTGACCCAGATGCCGTGGCTATCGGGACGTTAGCATTGTAACTGCTAGTGGTGCAGTCGGAGCAGCATGATCACACGATGTACAGTGACCCAGATGCCGTGGCTATCGGGACGTTAGCATTGTAACTGCTAGTGGTGCAGTCGGAGCAGCATGATCACACGATGTACAGTGACCCAGATGCCGTGGCTATCGGGACGTTAGCATTGTAACTGCTAATGGTGCAGTCGGAGCAGCATGATCACACGATGTACAGTGACCCAGATGCCGTGGCTATCGGGACGTTAGCATTGTAACTGCTAGTGGTGCAGTCGGAGCAGCATGATCACACGATGTACAGTGACCCAGATGCCGTGGCTATCGGGACGTTAGCATTGTAACTGCTAGTGGTGCAGTCGGAGCAGCATGATCACACGATGTACAGTGACCCAGATGCCGTGGCTATCGGGACGTTAGCATTGTAACTGCTAGTGGTGCAGTCGGAGTAGCATGATCACACGACGTACAATGACCCAGATGCCGTGGCTATCGGGACGTTAGCATTGTAACTGCTAGTGGTTTAGTCGGAGCAGCATGATCACACGATGTACAGTGACCCAGATGCCGTGGCTATCGGGACGTTAGCATTGTAACTGCTAGTGGTGCAGTCGGAGCAGCATGATCACACGATGTACAGTGACCCAGATGCCGTGGCTATCGGGACGTTAGCATTGTAACTGCTAGTGGTGCAGTCGGAGCAGCATGATCACGTTATGTACAGTGACCCAGATGCCGTGGCTATCGGGACGTTAGCATTGTAACTGCTAGTGGTGCAGTCGGAGCAGCATGATCACACGATACGCTAGGTGACCGAGATGCCATGGCATTCTCCTGCAGCGCACGGCGAGACAAACTTTGTGTGACGTAAGAGGAAATCGTCGCATCTAGTTTTTTTCTGCAGGCTTATTTATGTCTTGAAGCTCGGCGACCGTGGAGAAATGTGCGCCCGCAATACACCTCTTCTTCCATACTTCTTGATGGAATGGTGTCGATGATAGCCCACATTGGCCTGGGTTTCCACAGCGGGTCTTTTTCCTGCCCAGAGCCATTTGTCTACAAAGGCAACATCCGTGTTAGCAGGGAAAACAAGAGGCAGCTCGGGCTGAAAGGGCGGCTTAGGTGGTGAGTTATTTTCCCCATGCCTTGCCCTTGTACCAGCTGGTGTACCTACTGAGGTTCATTCCGTCTCTGACTATCTGTGGCACATTCTCCTGGCTTGCCTGGGTGTGCAATAGGGCTGCAGGTCTCCACAGTGCACAGTCAGTATTGGGAGCATAGCTCATCATGATCACCTTCACCTAGATCAGCGCACTGCGATCGACCAAGAGGAGGAGTGGAGGCAGTGGTGGTGTGGGGAGGAGTGGAGGCAGTGGTGGTGTGGGGAGGAGTGGAGGCAGATGTGGTGTGGGGAGGAGTGGAGGCAGTGGTGGTGTGGGGAGGAGTGGAGGCAGTGGTGGTGTGGGGAGGAGTGGAGGCAGTGGTGGTGTGGGGAGGAGTGGAGGCAGATGTGGTGTGGGGAGGAGTGGAGGCAGTGGTGGTGTGGGGAGGAGTGGAGGCAGTGGTAGAGTGGGGAGGAGTGGAGGCAGTGGTGGTGTGGGGAGGAGTGGAGGCAGATGTGGTGTGGGGAGGAGTGGAGGCAGTGGTGGTGTGGGGAGGAGTGGAGGCAGTGGTGGTGTGGCTAGGAGTGGAGGCAGTGGTGGTGTGGGGAGGAGTGGAGGCAGTGGTGGTGTGGGGAGGAGTGGAGGCAGTGGTGGTGTGGGGCGGAGTGGAGGCAGTGGTGGTGTGGGGAGGAGTGGAGGCAGTGGTGGTGTGGGGAGGAGTGGAGGCAGTGGTGGTGTGGGGAGGAGTGGAGGCAGTGGTGGTGTGGGGAGGAGTGGAGGCAGATGTGGTGTGGGGAGGAGTGGAGGCAGATGTGGTGTGGGGAGGAGTGGAGGCAGTGTTAGTGTGGGGAGGAGTGGAGGCAGTGGTGGTGTGGGGAGGAGTGGAGGCAGTGGTGGTGTGGGGAGGAGTGGAGGCAGTGGTGGTGTGGGGAGGAGTGGAGGCAGTGGTGGTGTGGGGAGGAGTGGAGGCAGTGGTGGTGTGGCTAGGAGTGGAGGCAGTGGTGGTGTGGGGAGGAGTGGATGCAGTGGTGGTGTGGGGAGGAGTGGAGGCAGATGTGGTGTGGGGAGGAGTGGAGGCAGTGGTAGAGTGGGGAGGAGTGGAGGCAGTGGTGGTGTGGGGAGGAGTGGAGGCAGTGGTGGTGTGGGGAGGAGTGGAGGCAGATGTGGTGTGGGGAGGAGTGGAGGCAGTGGTGGTGTGGGGAGGAGTGGAGGCAGTGGTGGTGTGGGGAGGAGTGGAGGCAGTGGTGGTGTGGGGAGGAGTGGAGGCAGTGGTAGTGTGGGGAGGAGTGGAGGCAGTGGTAGTGTGGGGAGGAGTGGAGGCAGTGGTGGTGTGGGGAGGAGTGGAGGCAGTTTTGGTGTGGGGAGGAGTGGAGGCAGTGGTGGTGTGGGGAGGAGTGGAGGCAGTGGTAGAGTAGGGAGGAGTGGAGGCAGTTTTGGTGTGGGGAGGAGTGGATGCAGCGGTGGTGTGGGGAGGAGTGGAGGCAGTGGTGGTGTGGGGAGGAGTGAAGGCAGTGGTAGAGTGGGGAGGAGTGGAGGCAGTTTTGGTGTGGGGAGGATTGGAGGCGGTTTTGGTGTGGGGAGGAGTGAAGGCAGTGGTAGAGTGGGGAGGATTGGAGGCAGTGGTGGTGTGGGGAGGAGTGGAGGCAGTGGTGGTGTGGGGAGGAGTGGAGGCAGTGGTGGTGTGGGGAGGAGTGGAGGCAGTGGTGGTGTGGGGAGGAGTGGAGGCAGATGTGGTGTGGGGAGGAGTGGAGGCAGTGGTAGTGTGGGGAGGAGTGGAGGCAGTGGTGGTGTGGCTAGGAGTGGAGGCAGTGGTGGTGTTGGGAGGAGTGAAGGCAGTGGTAGAGTGGGGAGGAGTGGAGGCAGTTTTGGTGTGGGGAGGATTGGAGGCGGTTTTGGTGTGGGGAGGAGTGAAGGCAGTGGTAGAGTGGGGAGGATTGGAGGCAGTGGTGGTGTGGCGAGGATTGGAGGCAGTGGTGGTGTGGGGAGGAGTGAAGGCAGTGGTAGAGTGGGGAGGAGTGGAGGCAGTGGTGGTGTGGGGAGGAGTGAAGGGAGTGGTGGTGTGGGGAGGAGTGGAGGCAGTGGTGGTGTGGGGAGGAGTGGAGGCAGTGATAGAGTGGGGAGGAGTGGAGGCAGTTTTGGTGTGGGGAGGATTGGAGGCAGTTTTGGTGTGGCTAGGAGTGGAGGCAGTGGTGGTGTGGGGAGGAGTGGAGGCAGTGGTAGAGTGGGGAGGAGTGGAGGCAGTGGGTGTGTGGGGAGGAGTGCAGGCAGTGGTGGTGTGGGGAGGAGTGGAGGCAGTGGTGGTGTGGGGAGGATTGGAGGCAGTTTTGGTGTGGCTAGGAGTGGAGGCAGTGGTGGTGTGGGGAGGAGTGGAGGCAGTGGTAGAGTGGGGAGGAGTGGATGCAGTGGTGGTGTGGGGAGGAGTGGAGGCAGTGGTGGTGTGGGGAGGAGTGGAGGCAGTGGTGGTGTGGGGAGGAGTGGAGAGGACTGGAGGCAGTGGTAGAGTGGGGAGGAGTGGAGGCAGTGGTGGTGTGGGGAGGAGATGAGGCAGTGGTGGTGTGGGGAGGAGTGGAGGCAGTGGTGGTGTGGGGAGGAGTGGAGGCAGTGGTGGTGTGGGGAGGAGTGGAGGCAGTGGTAGTGTGGGGACGTGTAGAGGCAGTGGTGGTGTGGGGAGAAGTGGAGGCAGTGGTAGTGTGGGGAGGAGTGGAGGCAGTGGTGGTGTGGGGAGGAGTGGAGACAGTGGTGGTGTGGGGAGGAATAGAGGCAGTGGTAGTGTGGGGAGCAGTGGATGCAGTGGTGGTGTGGGGAGGAGTAAAGGCAGTGGTGGTGTGGGGAGTAGTGGAGGCGTGGTAGAGTGGTGACGTGTAGAGGCAGTGGTGGTGTGGGGAGGAGTGGATGCAGTGGTAGTGTGGGGAGGAGTGGATGCAGTGGTAGTGTGGGGAGGAGTGGAGGCAGTGGTGGTGTGGGGAGGAGTGGATGCAGTGGTGGTGTGGGGAGGAGTGGAGGCAGTGGTAGAGTGGTGACGTGTAGAGGCAGTGGTGGTGTGGGGAGGAGTGGAGGCAGTGGTGGTGTGGGGAGGAGTGGATGCAGTGGTGGTGTGGGGAGGAATGGAAGCAGTGGTGGTGTGGGGAAGAGTGGAGGCAGTGGTATTGTGGGGAAGAGTGGAGGCAGTGGTGGTGTGGGGAGAAGTGGAGGCAGTGGTGGTGTGGGGAGGAGTGGAGGCAGTGGTGGTGTGGGGAGGAGTGGAGGCAGTGGTGGTGTGGGGAGGAGTGGAGGCAGTGGTGGTGTGGGGAGGAGTGGAGGCAGTTTTGGTGTGGGGAGGAGTGGAGGCAGTGGTATTGTGGGGAAGAGTGGAGGCAGTGGTGGTGTGGGGAGGAGTGGAGGCAGTGGTCGTGTGGGGAGGAGTGGAGGCAGTGGTGGTGTGGGGAGGAGTGGAGGCAGTGGTGGTGCGGTAAGGAGTGGAGGCAGTGGTGGTGTGGGGAGGAGTGGAGGCAGTGGTGGTGTGGGGAGGAGTGGAGGCAGTGGTGGTGTGGGGAGGAGTGGATGCAGTGGTGGTGTGGGGAGGAGTGGAGGCAGTGGTGGTGTGGGGGGGAGTGGAGGCAGTGGTGGTGTGGGGAGGAGTGGAGGCAGTTTTGGTGTGGGGAGGAGTGGAGGCAGTGGTGGTGTGAGGGGGAGTGGAGGCAGTGGTGGTGTGGGGAGGAGTGGATGCAGTGGTGGTGTGGGGAGGAGTGGAGGCAGTGGTGGTGTGGGGAGGAGTGGAGGCAGTGGTAGTGTGGGGAGGAGTGGAGGCAGTGGTAGTGTGGGGAGGAGTGGAGGCAGTGGTAGTGTGGGGAGGAGTGGAGGCAGTGGTAGTGTGGGGAGGAGTGGAGGCAGTGGTAGTGTGGGGAGGAGTGGAGGCAGTGGTGGTGTGGGGAGGAGTGGAGGCAGTGGTGGTGTGGGGAGGAGTGTTGGCAGTGGCGGTGTGGGGAGGAGTGGAGGCAGTGGTAGTGTGGGGAGGCGTGGAGGCAGATGTGGTGTGGGGAGGAGTGGAGGTAGTGGTGGTGTGGGGAGGAGTGGAGGCAGTGGTGGTGTGGGGAGGAGTGGAGGCAGTGGTAGAGTGGGGAGGAGTAGAGGCAGTGTTAGTGTGGGGAGGAGTAGAGGCAGTGTTAGTGTGGGGAGAAGTGGAGACAGAGGTAGTGTGGTAAGGAGTGGAGGCAGTGGTGGTGTGGGGAGGAGTAGAGGCAGTGTTAGTGTGGGGAGGAGTGGAGGCAGTGGTAGTGTGGGGAGGAGTGGAGGCAGTGGTGGTGTGGGGAGGAGTGGATACAGTGCGCAGGTTGTTTGGCTCTGCAGTGGAACACATACGGACTCACTTTTTGTGAGAATATCCTCGTAAAGGTCAACAGATTTAATAAAGCAACGACAAATCACTGAAAAGCCGTCACAAGTTGAAGAAAAGCAACACGGAGCTAAAAGGTCACGTCAGGCTGCAAGTCTTGGCCGCGGATCGTTCCCTGACACCAGGCGACTGGAGACGAATCCGTCTTCCGAGTAGCAGGTCGCCACTTCATTCTTTCTTGATGGAGAACGTTGTCACTCCGACAGCCACTGCTGGCGTGTGACCAGGGGAGTCCATTTCCCAAGCAGTGGAGCGAGAGAGATGGCGAGCCTCTGTAAGCCAACTGATGCGGAGTAGATCCAGGCAGACGTCAGGGAGGGGTTGTCGGGCGCACCTGGCGCCTCGGGGCCACTGGATGTAATTGGCAGCCGGGCCCCTCGCTGTCCCTAATGCCGTCACATTAGCAGTCTCTCCCCCTCTGGCCCCCAGGCCTGCCATAGGGCTTGCAGGTGACAGGTGTAGTGGTCGCAGGCCACGTAGCAGGTGTGTTATTTTGCAAAGGAAGTTTTGCGTGACGCGGGGATTATGTGGGTTCGGGGTAAGAATTGACCCACCGCGTCTCCTTACGCGATTCGTAAGAGACGAATAACTAGGGACACTGTGACATGATTTGCGTTTACTCTATACTGCACTAGTGATTGTCGTGCTTAGTGGCCTTACATAGCCTTCAAAGGCTGATTGGCCGTAAAACACCATCCATCCATCCATCGCGGGGATTAAGATTGCCTTGCTTGTGGCTCCAACCTTTGACCGCAGCAAGCTGTTAAGACTTTGCTGTCCCGTCACAGTGTAGTGGAGGATGTTGCTTGACCAGCGAATGAACTTAGTGACGAATGATGTGATTGCTAAGAGGTCTGGAAGTGGAGCAAATGTTAAACACTTTCAGAGGAGTATTTCTAATTGGTGAATTTGCTTGGGAAACGTAGTGTTGAAAACTGAACTTGCACAGCAGAAACTGAGAGTTGACGCAAGAGAATCAGGGTGAGATTCCCATGGAGTAATCAGTCATTGCGCTCAACAACTGCATGCCAGAGACGGGTTTGAGGGCTCAACAGTGCATATTTCATGTACGCACCAAACCCGTTGTGCAGGTGCTGCATGATCGCCGTTGAATTGTTATTGGGCCTTTAGTGTCCACCGTTTTCAAAGTTGCCTGGCAGTGCAGCATGCCCGTGATGATCTGGGTGCGTCTCCAGTGCACTGTGGCAGTGCAGGCCTCATTGAGGGCGCTGCAGGCCTGAAGGAGTGGAGTGGGTGAGCACGCCCTGGCCTCCTGTCCCACACAGAGGACTCCCTCCCCCTGCAACGCGCGCTGTGGCGCATGTCCCTGGCGACTGCGTCTCACGCCTGGCGAGCCGAGGCTGACTGGTGACAGATAAAACGCTTGTCTCTTGTATACACGTTCTGCTGAGTAACTGTCTAGCTGTGCCGCTTCTGTCAACGTGGATTCAGCTTCGGGATTTCCGTTCAGTCGCATTGGCCTTGGTCCACGTTTTTTCCGCCGTTGCATGCTGTGGTTTCGTCTCAAGCACACCGTGCTCGGAGGACGTATGCGCAATGCTTGTTGACACTGTCAGCCGCCGCACCGCGGTGACTTTACATAGAAAATTGCACGTCTTGCTCGAGTACTCGCATTCCGCTGATACCTTTCTTGAAGGTGTATGAATTACTTATGGGAGTTTCGCAGTGAGTCGTCACAACGGTCTTACATCGACTCGCTGTGGCTAGAAGGTGTATGAATTACATATGGGAGTTTCGCAGTGAGTCGTCACAACGGTCTTACATCGACTCGCTGTGGCTAGAAGGTGTATGAATTACTTATGGGAGTTTCGCAGTGAGTCGTCACAACGGTCTTACATCGACTCGCTGTGGCTAGAAGGTGTATGAATTACATTTGGGAGTTTCGCAGTGAGTCGTCACAACGGTCTTACATCGACTCGCTGTGGCTAGACTGATCGATGGCTGAGTCGACACAGGAATGTTGAGGTCACTATGTGACCATATTTGGAATGATTACCTGTTGCAACGGTGTTCAACAGGATCCGTCGTCTGTCTTCTTTTCTTGCTTGGAAAGCTGTCCCAGTACATGTACATTAAAGGTAATCTTGCAGCAGGTGGATACATGGAATTAAACTGTATCTGTATCCTGCATCTGTCATCGGGCCCTCAAAGGGTCAGTCTCTGCCCTTTCATCAAAGAACTTCTCCTTGTTAATGCCAAAGGCAAAGCGAGTTCTTGCACGAGCTGCCATTTACGTCGCCTCATTGTCGTAACGACATCCACTGTTCTCGAAGGAGAGCAGGAACTGTCCTCGACATCTTGCATTTTGCCTTCTTCACCAGGCCCAAATGGCAGAGACGACTGATACAAAGACAGACTGGGAACCTTGCTTACCTCTTGCTTACCTCTTGCTTACCTCTTGCTTACCTCTTGTCTTTGCGAAAAGACGGTGGCACATCGATTTCTCTCTACTTCAGCCCGCGTAAATGCTGCGCTGACAGGTACATGAGGATACCGATTTGTGCTCCGTCAGTAATTACAGTGTAGTCGGTAGTCGGCCTGGAAAGACCTGGATAATTCTTAAAGATGTGTGTGTGTGTTTGCGTGTTTGAGTGTGTCTGCGTGTTTGCGTGCGCGTGTGTGTTTGTATGTGTGTGTGTTGTGTGTGTGTGTGCTAGAGAGAGAGTAGGGGGGGAGGTATTGTTTGCATATATAGACGCTTATGTGTATGTGCGCGTGTGTGTTTGTATGTGTGTGTGTGTTGTGTTGTGTGTGTGTGTGTTAGAGAGAGAGAGAGAGAGAGAGAGAGAGAGAGAGTAGGGGGGAGGTATTGTCTGCATATATGGCCGCTTATGTGTACGTGCCGCGAGGGCAGGGAGTTACTGGAGACGTATGTCTGTCCTGAACTGCTCCCGTCATGTCTAAATGTATTTTGAGTTCGTAGTCCCTACCAGCCCTTTCTCTGCCAACGTTACTCTAAGGTTTTATGACAAGCGAAGAAACTCCTTAGCAACGAAGAAGGAGCATCAGGCGCCCACGGCTGTACCAGTCGTAACGAGGGCTGGAACCGTGGCAACACAGCGGTAGCGCGGATCCTCTGCCCATTCCCTCTCACCAGTAGAGGGCAGTGTGGAGCTGCGTGTGCTTCTGTCAATGCAGGCTTTGTATGTGTGTTGATAAACCAATCAACAAAAATCGATGAATACATCCATTTGGGTGGAGGATGAGACTGTGGTTGTTTTCATGGTCTTGTAGGGAGTCTCGTAGATAATCTCGTACCAAGTCTTGGTTCACGCCATGGCTCCTTTGTGTTAGCGCGGCCTGCGCCTCCCGTGCCGCTCTTCCCGCACGTCTCTCTCTCTCTAGGGCGTGGTCAGGAGCGGGTAGAATGGGGGAGTGGGGGCCTCAGGATGAGAATCACTCTGACTAGCTAAATGAATAACTTGTATTCTATGTGGCGTGAGAATGGGTGAAGTGATTGTGGGAATATGCGGGGTCTTGGCACCCTATCCACCCACTGGTAATTGCGACCAACGAGGGCTGACTGTGGGCATTCGGCTAAGACCGCCTTCTGCGCTCCATCACGCCCCGTCTTGCTTGGCGCTCTCTCTCCCTCCGTTTGAAGATGATCGGGACCAAAGGCAATCGCATCGATTACTGACGCGTGAAGTCGTTCTTCCACCGGTAGAGAACAGAAAGTCGTAAACAGGGCCAGAGTTGGTTATGAAAGGCTCATTATGATTCATTGGTGAAATCAAAGTCACTTTGGATTCGGAAGGAAAGATGGGCGTCGGACTGTGTCAGTCACCGCATTTGCACCCAGACGTCCTCTTCCCTTCTCTTCTTGTTGTCTTCATCGTCGTCCTCGTCATCTTGCTGTGTGCTCTGACCAGTGCGGAAGTGGCGGATGCCTACCCGACTTTGCCTTGGAACATGGGAAGCCCACAGAAGAGGCGTTCATCTCCGACCTAATCTGCGAGCCGTCCGGACTGGAATCTCGCAGCGGATGGCGTATAGCGCGGGCTCTCTCCCTGATTGGTTGCCGCATCAAGGCCACAGGAAGCACACGGAGGGAGTGAGGGATACGCAGGGATTGTCTCCGTTCTGCACCAGGGCGGACAGGCAGGCAGGCAGGCAGGCAGGCAGGCAGGCAGGCAGCCAGCAGGCGGACCCAGCTTCGGAAGGAAGACTAATGGCGAGAACGTCTGCATCACGTTTCCCATTAATTGTAAAGGAGAACTCACACGAACTATGGATTCGGTCTGATATCTGTTTTGTTCTTGCGTCTTGTAGTTTCTTAATACCGGGGTTAGATAAATCTTAGCACGCATATCGCGCTCTGAAGAAAAGAGTCATGTAATGCGTAAAGAAGAGAGAAACTTATAAAATAGATAAACAAGTGGAGATTGGCAAACTTGAAAAAAAAGCGGGAAGAAGTCTTCACGCAGACAAAAAAAGTGCTCGTTTTTGGGAGCCACTACTAATCCATCCATTCTTATAGTGTCGTTTGGGTAGTCTCAGCACACAACACGACACAACAGCACAGAACACGACACAACACCACACGACACGACACGACACCACATCACACACCAGCACACGACACAACACCACAGAACACGACACGACACCACACGACACGACACCACATGACACAACACCACACAACACTACACCACATCACACAACACCACGCAACACCACACAACACTATACCACATGACACCACACGACACAACATCACAGAACACGACACGACACCACACGACACCACATGACACAACACCACACAACACTACACCACATCACACAACACCACGCAACACCACACAACACCGCACAACACTACAGCACACGACATAACACCACAGAACACGACACAACACCACACGACACGACACGACACGACACCACATGACACAACACCACACAACACTACACCACATCACACAACACCACGCAACACCACACAACACTACAGCACACGACACCACACCACAGAACACGACACAACACCACACGACACGACACGACACCACTTCACATAACACCACACAACACTACACCACAGCACACAACAGCACACGACACAACACCATAACACCACAGAACACGACACAACATGACACACCACACAACACTACACCACATCACACAACAGCACACGACACAACACCATAACACCACAGAACACGACACCACATCACATAACACCACACAACACTACACCACATCACACAACAGCACACGACACAACACCATAACACCACAGAACACGACACAACATGACACACCACACCACACTACACCACATCACACAACAGCACACGACACAACACCATAACACCACAGAACACGACACGACACCACTTGACACAACAGCCCAACACTACACCACACCACACAACACCACACCACACCACACCACACCACGCAACACCACACCACACTGCAGCGGTGGCGATGAGGAGACGGGCTGTGGCGAGTCTTTGTGCCATACCTCGGCCCCGTCTCTTTCCCACTGCCGTCTGTTTGCAGAGCAGAGCAGCGAGATGTTTGCATGCAGGCCTCGCTCCAGGCCTAGAGAGCCACACAGGAACTGTGGGTACCTACCTGCCTCGGCCTCCAGTCCCGCCCGTCCTGCAGACACGCGGGGCAGCCGGAACCCCCCTCCCCGCTGTCAACAGAGTGATTCGTACGTCTTGCGCTGCACAAACACCAGGTGCCTTGTGTGGCAAAGCTCTGCGGATCATATTTTCACGTTCAGAGACGAATTCTTGGGGAAGAAGTTTGTTCTTCAAACAGCGTGTCTGCTGATACCTTCGGTGAAAAGTTCTTTTCATTCAAAGATTGTGGTTTATTTCTTTCGAGCGTGTGCTGTGTCCGTGACCCATTTCATTGTCGCAATGTTTTTGGGCTAAAATTATCCTAATGTTGATCCACAATGCGGTTAATGCGCGTTCCCACAATGGAAATATGCCAACAGCACTGCAGACGTCGAGACGGTGCCCTGTAGTTGTCAACGCGAAACTGAACTTTCTTGGAAACAGTGAGCAGAAGATCGTACAGGACGTGTGGTCTAGCGCTAAAGAGAACTGGATTGTGTGAAGAAGTTACAGACAGACGAATGCTTTTGTAAACTGAGCATCTGCGCGAGAGCGGGTTTCTCACACACGATGCTAACGCACCGTTCGCGATCCTTTCGCGGGACCAGGGGCGCGTTTCGTTTCCAAAGGGTAAAACATAACACGTTCAGAGACGAGCGCTCGCAGTGAGCGCTCGCAAACTCCAAAGCTTTTCTCATGATTGAACTGTTCCACGCAGGCGCTCGCAGTGAGCGCTCGCAAACTCCAAAGCTTTTCTCATGATGGAACTGTTCCACGCAGGCGCTCGCAGTGAGCGTTCGCAGTGAGCGCTCGCAAACTCCAAAGCTTTTCTCATGATGGAACTGTTCCACGCAGGCGCTCGCAGTGAGCGTTTGCAGTGAGCGCTCGCAAACATCAAAGCTTTTCTCATGATTGAACTGCTCCACGCAGGCGCTCGCAGTGAGCGTTCGCAGTGAGCGCTCGCAAACATCAAAGCTTTTCTCATGATGGAACTGCTCCACGCAGGCGCTCGCAGTGAGCGTTCGCAGTGAGCGCTCGCAAACATCAAAGCTTTTCTCATGATGGAACTGCTCCACGCAGGCGCTCGCAGTGAGCGCTCATCTGTGGACTTTTTCAAAATTCATCTCGAAACGAAACGCGCGTCTGGTTCCGCGAGCTGATGGCGTGTGATGCTTTAGGATTGCTCCTGGGAAACTCGCTTTTGGAAGAATAGTTGACGTCAGTGAGGGCAGCGAACGCATGGACACTTGGCGTTCCTGTCGGCCCAATCGAGGTGGATTTTTCCCAGGGCGTGGGGAGAGGTGCTAGTGCCTAGGCGCAGCGTCTGTTTCTCTGTTATCAGGGCTCTGATGCATAAAAGCCGACCAGAATAGTTGGTAACGACGGCTCAGTTGAGAACTTCCAAGTTGGCAACTATCGCTGTCCGGTCCCTTAGATGCATGCAACTATCGATGTCGACTTGGATCCGACTTCGAAGTTGCCAACTAAACGTTATGACGTAGTAACTAACAGGGGTGAATCCCGGGTATCCCGTCTGAGTGCGCATGTGCAAGCGTCTTTGGCTGTCGTCTGCTTGTTGGCAGATAACGCATTATGTGCGCATGCAATTCCTCGTGAAACTCATCTGCAGTTTTCAATATTTCATGGCAATGAAATATAAATACATTGTATATAATTATCCATTATCGAACGAATCAAGCGGATTCGTGTGGTTTATGTTCTGTCCCATATCCTTCGTTGCAGTTGTCGATCAAACACACACGTGAACGCTGTCATCTTTTGTGTTGACCTGATTTTTAGGAGCCTCAGCTCGCACTTTTCCCACCAAACTCGTGAAACCCTGGCGTACATCGACATACATGTTCTCAGTTACCAAAAATAAAGCAATTTAATCTGAACAGTGTTTTCATAACACAGATGCAATTTAAATGTATCGTTTTCATGGCATCTGACAACACTAGCATTGTACACAGTGTCAGCAGATGGTTCGGCGTGTAAATGCTTCCATTTGTAAAATGTAGAAGCTTTCACGACATATTGATGCATTCAACATACAGTTCCGATAAATTAATGCTGTTCAAGGCTTACATTTTATTTGGATGGGTTTCTAATATCCCAAAATACCGCGTTTTCAGTGCGAACCGTAGACAGGTCCGCCATTTAATTGTGCAAATAGTTGGCAACTATACAGATTTAGTCCACCTCTTGATGTGGTCGAAATATCGTCGTCAACTACTGTCGAAATGACCGACAGTTAGTTTGTGTTTTTTTTTTAATTAATTTTTTTATTTACAAAAAGAAAAAAACAGAGGGGTGGGTGGGGGATGGAGGCATACACAGTAGTTCTCATTAACATCGATCATCAGCATCAATAATCAACATCAATCATAGCGTCAATATTCATCAGCGTCAATCATCAAACATCAATCAGCATCAGCATCAATTATCAATCATCATCGCCCCAGTACTTTCGTGAATTCGTTCCTATAAAAATAATAACAAATGAGAAAGTCTACTGAGTAGTCGAGGGTGTATGGGAGGGGTGGGTTTTTAAAATATATTTTTAATAGGGGGTGGGGGGTTATCTCCTTCTAACCGAAAGAATCCGAAAGAGAAGGAGATGTATTATAAGTTGTTAAGAGAGAAAGAGTGAGAGAGGGGGGGAGGGGGCGTATATGAAGGGTATGTGAAATAAGAAAAGTAAGGGCATTTGATGGTGAAGAAGGATAAAGAGGAAGGAGGGGAGTACAGGGGAAGTACGAGGGGAGGGAGGGAGGGAATGTAGAAAGAAGAGTATTTTCCCTTGACAATGCGGTTTTACAATGGAAGGAAGGGTGACCATCTTTTTAAATGTATGTGCAGTTTGTCGTTCCGAAATGCTATTCGTTTTTCAATATCTTCTGTGGCTTGAAGGACCTTTCTGAAAGCATCTATACTAATTTTGTAGTCAAGACATTTAGCGTTAAATATGTATTGTTTGGCACTGAATATTATAAGATTTCCAACGTCGTTAGACATAATATCTCCAAAGAATACCGTTTTTCTATTAATATTGATCGAAAGAGTGTGACGTTGTAGATATAATTGTAAATCACCCCAGAAGGCCTGAATCACTTCACACTCCCAGAACACGTGTTCCAGTGTTTCTGGATTGCACAAGCAAAATCCACATAGAGATGACGATACTTTTCTTATCCTGAGAAGAAAGGTGTTGGTTGAAATTATACGATGCAAAAACTTATACTGGAAATTTCTCAATCTAGTATCTATTGTGCATTTTGATGCAAGTTTATATGCATGTTCCCAATCTATGGCCTCGTCCTCAACTGATCTTTTCCATCTTTCTTGTGATCCTATGTATTTAACATTATTTTCCTTGAGAAGGATTTGATAAAAGAAGCGTGTACATTTGCACCTCTTGGCAATTTGTTTAATTAGAGATTCCAGCTCATTTCCTCTTTCCTTATTTACAATAATGTGCATCCATGCTGAGGGGATAGCATGCTTTACCCGCTGAAATGTGAAACAGTCTTCCATATCAAGACTATGCCTTTCCTTGAGCTCATTAAAACTGATTATTCTATTTTCTTTTATAACGTGTTTAATTTGTAGTATTCCTTTTTTTGCCCATTTTCGACATTCGATCGGGGCATTACTTTGTTTTATATGTGAATTGTACCAGATTGACTGTTCAAGGATATTATCACTTGGATTTGTAGTCAACGCAATTTTGCTCCAGTGTTTTAACACATCAAACACAAAATTCTTTTTTTGAATGTATTTCTATTAAATGATGTTCCGTAAGCACTGAATTAAAATAGTTGTCACCCCCAATCTTTTCCAAGTAGTGCCTAAAGCTGATTTTCCATTCGCCTTTATTGTTATCATTTATGTACCGTCTAATCCAGTTTGTGGATTAGACGGTACATAAATGATAACAATAAAGGCGAATGGAAAATCAGCTTTAGGCACTACTTGGAAAAGATTGGGGGTGACAACTATTTTAATTCAGTGCTTACGGAACATCATTTAAAGAAATACATTCAAAAAAAGAATTTTGTGTTTGATGTGTTAAAACACTGGAGCAAAATTGCGTTGACTACAAATCCAAGTGATAATATCCTTGAACAGTCAATCTGGTACAATTCACATATAAAACAAAGTAATGCCCCGATCGAATGTCGAAAATGGGCAAAAAAAGGAATACTACAAATTAAACACGTTATAAAAGAAAATAGAATAATCAGTTTTAATGAGCTCAAGGAAAGGCATAGTCTTGATATGGAAGACTGTTTCACATTTCAGCGGGTAAAGCATGCTATCCCCTCAGCATGGATGCACATTATTGTAAATAAGGAAAGAGGAAATGAGCTGGAATCTCTAATTAAACAAATTGCCAAGAGGTGCAAATGTACACGCTTCTTTTATCAAATCCTTCTCAAGGAAAATAATGTTAAATACATAGGATCACAAGAAAGATGGAAAAGATCAGTTGAGGACGAGGCCATAGATTGGGAACATGCATATAAACTTGCATCAAAATGCACAATAGATACTAGATTGAGAAATTTCCAGTATAAGTTTTTGCATCGTATAATTTCAACCAACACCTTTCTTCTCAGGATAAGAAAAGTATCGTCATCTCTATGTGGATTTTGCTTGTGCAATCCAGAAACACTGGAACACGTGTTCTGGGAGTGTGAAGTGATTCAGGCCTTCTGGGGTGATTTACAATTATATCTACAACGTCACACTCTTTCGATCAATATTAATAGAAAAACGGTATTCTTTGGAGATATTATGTCTAACGACGTTGGAAATCTTATAATATTCAGTGCCAAACAATACATATTTAACGCTAAATGTCTTGACTACAAAATTAGTATAGATGCTTTCAGAAAGGTCCTTCAAGCCACAGAAGATATTGAAAAACGAATAGCATTTCGGAACGACAAACTGCACATACATTTAAAAAGATGGTCACCCTTCCTTCCATTGTAAAACCGCATTGTCAAGGGAAAATACTCTTCTTTCTACATTCCCTCCCTCCCTCCCCTCGTACTTCCCCTGTACTCCCCTCCTTCCTCTTTATCCTTCTTCACCATCAAATGCCCTTACTTTTCTTATTTCACATACCCTTCATATACGCCCCCTCCCCCCCTCTCTCACTCTTTCTCTCTTAACAACTTATAATACATCTCCTTCTCTTTCGGATTCTTTCGGTTAGAAGGAGATAACCCCCCACCCCCTATTAAAAATATATTTTAAAAACCCACCCCTCCCATACACCCTCGACTACTCAGTAGACTTTCTCATTTGTTATTATTTTTATAGGAACGAATTCACGAAAGTACTGGGGCGATGATGATTGATAATTGATGCTGATGCTGATTGATGTTTGATGATTGACGCTGATGAATATTGACGCTATGATTGATGTTGATTATTGATGCTGATGATCGATGTTAATGAGAACTACTGTGTATGCCTCCATCCCCCACCCACCCCTCTGTTTTTTTCTTTTTGTAAATAAAAAAATTAATTAAAAAAAAAACACAAACTAACTGTCGGTCATTTCGACAGTAGTTGACGACGATATTTCGACCACATCAAGAGGTGGACTAAATCTGTATAGTTGCCAACTATTTGCACAATTAAATGGCGGACCTGTCTACGGTTCGCACTGAAAACGCGGTATTTTGGGATATTAGAAACCCATCCAAATAAAATGTAAGCCTTGAACAGCATTAATTTATCGGAACTGTATGTTGAATGCATCAATATGTCGTGAAAGCTTCTACATTTTACAAATGGAAGCATTTACACGCCGAACCATCTGCTGACACTGTGTACAATGCTAGTGTTGTCAGATGCCATGAAAACGATACATTTAAATTGCATCTGTGTTATGAAAACACTGTTCAGATTAAATTGCTTTATTTTTGGTAACTGAGAACATGTATGTCGATGTACGCCAGGGTTTCACGAGTTTGGTGGGAAAAGTGCGAGCTGAGGCTCCTAAAAATCAGGTCAACACAAAAGATGACAGCGTTCACGTGTGTGTTTGATCGACAACTGCAACGAAGGATATGGGACAGAACATAAACCACACAAATCCGCTTGATTCGTTCGATAATGGATAATTATATATAATGTATTTATATTTCATTGCCATGAAATATTGAAAACTGCAGATGAGTTTCACGAGGAATTGCATGCGCACATAATGCGTTATCTGCCAACAAGCAGACGACAGCCAAAGACGCTTGCACATGCGCACTCAGACGGGATACCCGGGATTCACCCCTGTTAGTTACTACGTCATAACGTTTAGTTGGCAACTTCGAAGTCGGATCCAAGTCGACATCGATAGTTGCATGCATCTAAGGGACCGGACAGCGATAGTTGCCAACTTGGAAGTTCTCAACTGAGCCGTCGTTACCAACTATTCTGGTCGGCTTTTATGCATCAGAGCCCTGATAACAGAGAAACAGACGATGCGCCTAGGCACTAGCACCTCTCCCCACGCCCTGGGAAAAATCCACCTCGATTGGGCCGACAGGAACGCCAAGTGTCCATGCGTTCGCTGCCCTCACTGACGTCAACTATTCTTCCAAAAGCGAGTTTCCCAGGAGCAATCCTAAAGCATCACACGCCATCAGCTCGCGGAACCAGACGCGCGTTTCGTTTCGAGATGAATTTTGAAAAAGTCCACAGATGAGCGCTCACTGCGAGCGCCTGCGTGGAACAGTTCCATCATGAGAAAAGCTTTGATGTTTGCGAGCGCTCACTGCGAACGCTCACTGCGAGCGCCTGCGTGGAGCAGTTCCATCATGAGAAAAGCTTTGATGTTTGCGAGCGCTCACTGCGAACGCTCACTGCGAGCGCCTGCGTGGAGCAGTTCAATCATGAGAAAAGCTTTGATGTTTGCGAGCGCTCACTGCAAACGCTCACTGCGAGCGCCTGCGTGGAGCAGTTCCATCATGAGAAAAGCTTTGATGTTTGCGAGCGCTCACTGCGAACGCTCACTGCGAGCGCCTGCGTGGAGCAGTTCCATCATGAGAAAAGCTTTGGAGTTTGCGAGCGCTCACTGCGAGCGCCTGCGTGGAACAGTTCAATCATGAGAAAAGCTTTGGAGTTTGCGAGCGCTCACTGCGAGCGCTCGTCTCTGAACGTGTTATGTTTTACCCTTTGGAAACGAAACGCGCCCCTGGTCCCGCGAGAGGATCGCGAACGGTGCGTTAGCATCGTGTGTGAGAAACCCGCTCTCGCGTAGATGCTCAGTTTACAAAAGCATTCGTCTGTCTGTAACTTCTTCACACAATCCAGTTCTCTTTAGCGCTAGACCACACGTCCTGTACGATCTTCTGCTCACTGTTTCCAAGAAAGTTCAGTTTCGCGTTGACAACTACAGGGCACCGTCTCGACGTCTGCAGTGCTGTTGGCATATTTCCATTGTGGGAACGCGCATTAACCGCATTGTGGATCAACATTAGGATAATTTTAGCCCAAAAACATTGCGACAATGAAATGGGTCACGGACACAGCACACGCTCGAAAGAAATAAACCACAATCTTTGAATGAAAAGAACTTTTCACCGAAGGTATCAGCAGACACGCTGTTTGAAGAACAAACTTCTTCCCCAAGAATTCGTCTCTGAACGTGAAAATATGATCCGCAGAGCTTTGCCACACAAGGCACCTGGTGTTTGTGCAGCGCAAGACGTACGAATCACTCTGTTGACAGCGGGGAGGGGGGTTCCGGCTGCCCCGCGTGTCTGCAGGACGGGCGGGACTGGAGGCCGAGGCAGGTAGGTACCCACAGTTCCTGTGTGGCTCTCTAGGCCTGGAGCGAGGCCTGCATGCAAACATCTCGCTGCTCTGCTCTGCAAACAGACGGCAGTGGGAAAGAGACGGGGCCGAGGTATGGCACAAAGACTCGCCACAGCCCGTCTCCTCATCGCCACCGCTGCAGTGTGGTGTGGTGTTGCGTGGTGTGGTGTGGTGTAGTGTGGTGTTGTGTGGTGTGGTGTAGTGTTGTGCTGTTGTGTCAAGTGGTGTCGTGTCGTGTTCTGTGGTGTTATGGTGTTGAGTCGTGTGCTGTTGTGTGATGTGGTGTAGTGTGGTGTGGTGTTATGTGATGTTGTGTCGTGTCGTGTTCTGTGGTGTTATGGTGTTGTGTCGTGTGCTGTTGTGTGATGTGGTGTAGTGTTGTGTGGTGTTATGTGATGTGGTGTCGTGTTCTGTGGTGTTATGGTGTTGTGTCGTGTGCTGTTGTTTGATGTGGTGTAGTGTTGTGTGGTGTGTCATGTTGTGTCGTGTTCTGTGGTGTTATGGTGTTGTGTCGTGTGCTGTTGTGTGCTGTGGTGTAGTGTTGTGTGGTGTTATGTGAAGTGGTGTCGTGTCGTGTCGTGTGGTGTTGTGTCGTGTTCTGTGGTGTGGTGTCGTGTGCTGTAGTGTTGTGTGGTGTTGCGTGGTGTTGTGTGATGTGGTGTAGTGTTGTGTGGTGTTGTGTCATGTGGTGTCGTGTCGTGTCGTGTCGTGTGGTGTTGTGTCGTGTTCTGTGGTGTTATGTCGTGTGCTGTAGTGTTGTGCGGTGTTGTGTGGTGTTGCGTGGTGTTGTGTGATGTGGTGTAGTGTTGGGTGGTGTTGTGTCATGTGGTGTCCTGTGGTGTCGTGTCGTGTTCTGTGGTGTTGTGTCGTGTGGTGTCGTGTGGTGTAGTGTTGTGTGGTGTTGCGTGGTGTTGTGTGATGTGGTGTAGTGTTGTGTGGTGTTGTGTCATGTGGTGTCGTGTCGTGTGGTGTCGTGTCGTGTTCTGTGGTGTTGTGTCGTGTGCTGGTGTGTGATGTGGTGTCGTGTCGTGTCGTGTGGTGTTGTGTCGTGTTCTGTGCTGTTGTGTCGTGTTGTGTGCTGAGACTACCCAAACGACACTATAAGAATGGATGGATTAGTAGTGGCTCCCAAAAACGAGCACTTTTTTTGTCTGCGTGAAGACTTCTTCCCGCTTTTTTTTCAAGTTTGCCAATCTCCACTTGTTTATCTATTTTATAAGTTTCTCTCTTCTTTACGCATTACATGACTCTTTTCTTCAGAGCGCGATATGCGTGCTAAGATTTATCTAACCCCGGTATTAAGAAACTACAAGACGCAAGAACAAAACAGATATCAGACCGAATCCATAGTTCGTGTGAGTTCTCCTTTACAATTAATGGGAAACGTGATGCAGACGTTCTCGCCATTAGTCTTCCTTCCGAAGCTGGGTCCGCCTGCTGGCTGCCTGCCTGCCTGCCTGCCTGCCTGCCTGCCTGCCTGTCCGCCCTGGTGCAGAACGGAGACAATCCCTGCGTATCCCTCACTCCCTCCGTGTGCTTCCTGTGGCCTTGATGCGGCAACCAATCAGGGAGAGAGCCCGCGCTATACGCCATCCGCTGCGAGATTCCAGTCCGGACGGCTCGCAGATTAGGTCGGAGATGAACGCCTCTTCTGTGGGCTTCCCATGTTCCAAGGCAAAGTCGGGTAGGCATCCGCCACTTCCGCACTGGTCAGAGCACACAGCAAGATGACGAGGACGACGATGAAGACAACAAGAAGAGAAGGGAAGAGGACGTCTGGGTGCAAATGCGGTGACTGACACAGTCCGACGCCCATCTTTCCTTCCGAATCCAAAGTGACTTTGATTTCACCAATGAATCATAATGAGCCTTTCATAACCAACTCTGGCCCTGTTTACGACTTTCTGTTCTCTACCGGTGGAAGAACGACTTCACGCGTCAGTAATCGATGCGATTGCCTTTGGTCCCGATCATCTTCAAACGGAGGGAGAGAGAGCGCCAAGCAAGACGGGGCGTGATGGAGCGCAGAAGGCGGTCTTAGCCGAATGCCCACAGTCAGCCCTCGTTGGTCGCAATTACCAGTGGGTGGATAGGGTGCCAAGACCCCGCATATTCCCACAATCACTTCACCCATTCTCACGCCACATAGAATACAAGTTATTCATTTAGCTAGTCAGAGTGATTCTCATCCTGAGGCCCCCACTCCCCCATTCTACCCGCTCCTGACCACGCCCTAGAGAGAGAGAGACGTGCGGGAAGAGCGGCACGGGAGGCGCAGGCCGCGCTAACACAAAGGAGCCATGGCGTGAACCAAGACTTGGTACGAGATTATCTACGAGACTCCCTACAAGACCATGAAAACAACCACAGTCTCATCCTCCACCCAAATGGATGTATTCATCGATTTTTGTTGATTGGTTTATCAACACACATACAAAACCTGCATTGACAGAAGCACACGCAGCTCCACACTGCCCTCTACTGGTGAGAGGGAATGGGCAGAGGATCCGCGCTACCGCTGTGTTGCCACGGTTCCAGCCCTCGTTACGACTGGTACAGCCGTGGGCGCCTGATGCTCCTTCTTCGTTGCTAAGGAGTTTCTTCGCTTGTCATAAAACCTTAGAGTAACGTTGGCAGAGAAAGGGCTGGTAGGGACTACGAACTCAAAATACATTTAGACATGACGGGAGCAGTTCAGGACAGACATACGTCCCCAATAACTCCCTGCCCTCGCGGC
>JAWQFJ010001260.1:224988-237488 GCA_034096865.1 Theodoxus fluviatilis
AGGAGGGAGGGACAGATAGATGCAGAGGAAGAGAGGGAGGAAGATGGAGAGAGAGAGAAGGATGGATGGAAAGAAAGAGATGGAGGAGGAGAGTGAAGGAGAAAAAATGATTGAAGAGGAGAAGAATGAACAGGTTGGTTACACGAAAAAAGAGGAACAGAGGGAATAAATAAAAGGAAGGGGAGATAATGGAGGAAAAGGGATTAAGGAACGATTGGGTGGAGGTTTGGTAGCAGAAATGATGGAAGGAGAGGAAATAGTGGGGAGAGGGATGATGAGAGAAAGAGCTGGAGGGATGGGAGGGAGAGGCAAGGAGGCAGAAAGGAAGAGCTGGAGTGATGGGAGGGAGAGGCAAGGAGGCAGAGAGGAAGAGCTGGAGTGATGGGAGGGAAAGGCAAGGAGGAAGGAGGCAGAGAGGAAGAGCTGGAGTGATGGGAGGGAGAGGCAAGGAGGCAGAGAGGAAGAGCTGGAGTGATGGGAGGGAGAGGCAAGGAGGCAGAGAGGAAGAGCTGGAGTGATGGGAGGGAGAGGCAAGGAGGAAGGAGGCAGAGAGGGCAGAGCGTTGTGAGTGTGGGAGGTAAAGGCCAAGGAGGCCGAAGTGAGGAGCTGGCGTGGATGGGAGGGAGAGGCGAGGAGGCAGAGAGGAAGAGCTGGAGTGATGGGAGGGAGAGGCAAAGAGGCAGAGAGGAAGAGCTGGAGTTTGTAGGGAAGAGCTATGATGCAGAGCTGAGTGATGGAGGGAGAGGCGAGGAAGGCGAGAGAAAGAGCTGGAGTGAGGGAGGGAGGAGGAGAGGAGGCAGAGAGAGGAGCTGGAGGAGGAGGGAAGGAGCAGGAGGCAGGAGGAAGGAGCTGGAGGAGGAGGAGAGGAGGAGAGGAGAGAGGAGAGAGCAGGAGGGAGGAGAAGGAGAGAGCAGGAGGAGGAGAGAGCAGGAGGAGGAGGAGGGAGGGAGAGGCGAGGAGGCAGAGAGGAAGAGCTGGAGTGATGGGAGGAGAGGCAAGGAGGCAGAGAGGAAGAGCTGAGGAGGGAGGAGAGGAGGAGGAAGAAGCGGAGGAGAGGAGCAGGAGGAGAGAGGAGGCAGGAGGATGGAGGGGAGGAGGAAGGAGGCAGGAGGAGAGAGGAGGAGGAGGAGAGGCAGGAGGAGAGAGGAGGCAGGAGGAGGAGGAGAGGAGGAGGAGAGAGGAGGAGGAGGATGAGGAGGAGGAGGAAGGAGGCAGAGAGGAAGAGCTGGAGTGATGAGGAGAGGAGAGAGGAGGGAGGAGAGGAGGAGAAGGAGGACGAGGCAGAGGAGAGGAGGAGGAGGAGGAGCAGGAGCGAGGAAGGAGGAGAGGGCGAGGAAGGAGGAGGAGGAGGAGCAGGAGGAGGAGGAGAGCAGGAGGAGGAGAGAAGGAGCAGGAGGAGAGAGGAGCAGGCAGGAGAAGGAGCAGGAGGAGAAGAGCAGGAGTGATGGAGGAGCAGAGGAGGAAGGAGGAGGAGGAAGAGCAGGAGGAGGAGGAGAAGGCAGGAGGAGAAGGCAGGAGGAGAAGGCAGGAGGAGAACGCAGGAGGAGGAGGAGGAGGAGGAGGAAGGAGGAGGATGGGAGAGGAAAGGCAGGAGGAGGAGGAGAGAGGAGAGGGAGGAGGAGGAGGAGAGGAGCAGGAGGAGGAAGGAGGAGGAGGAAGAGCAGGAGGAGGGAGGGAGAGGAAGGAGCAGAGAGGAGAAGAGCTGGAGGATGAGAGGGAGAGGCAAGGAAGAAGGAGGCAGAGAGGAAGAGCTGGAGTGATGGGAGGGAGAGGCAAGGAGGCAGAGAGGAAGAGCTGGAGTGATGGGAGGGAGAGGCAAGGAGGAAGAGAGGAAGAGCTGGAGTGATGGGAGGGAGAGGCGAGGAGGAAGGGGGCAGATAGGAAGAAGAGGAGATGGAGACTTCCACTAACGTGGAAAGGACACGGAGGCAGGACATGCAAGGATGCGCCGCTGATCTGTATTGATGGCGTGCTGGAAACCGCGGCGTTCATCGACAGATGGGTTTCGATTGGAAGCCGCTTTGGCCGTGGCGACAGAAAGCTGTCCCCGTGGAGCCGCTCAATTATTTACGTTGCATCTCCATGACTGGCCTTTCGACACCTCGTCGCGCCCCGCTGCCGGCCTGCCTACCTACCTACCGGCCTGCTTTCCAAGTCTCCTTCCTGCCTATCTGCCTGCCTGCCTAATACCTGCCTGCCTGCCTACCTACCTACCGGCCTGCTTTCCAAGTCTCCTTCCTGCCTATCTGCCTGCCTGCCTTCCAAGTCTTCTTTTTGCCTACCTGCCTGCCTGCCTAATACCTGCCTGCTTGCCAAGTCTTCTTCCTGCCTTCCTGCCTGGCTGCCTTTCAAATCTTCTTCCTGCCTACCTGTCTGCCTACATGTCTGCCTTCCAAGTCTCCTTTCTGCCTACCTACCTGCCTGCCTTCCAACTCTCCTTCCTGCCTACCTACATGCCTGCCTTCCAAATCTCCTTTCTGCCTACCTACCTGCCTGCCTTCCAAGTCTTCCTCCTGCCTACCTGCCTGGCTGCCTTCCAAGTCTTCTTCCTGCCTTCCTGCCTGCCTGTCTACCTGCCTACACACCTGCCTGCCTGCCAAGTCTTCCTCCTGCCTACCTGCCTGCCTGCCTTCCAAATCTCCTTTCTGCCTACCTACCTGCCTGCCTGCCAAATCTCCTTTCTGCCTACCTGCCTGCCTGCCTTTCAAATCTCATTCCTGCCTACCTACCTGCCTGCAAGCTTTTTTCTTACCTGCCTGGCTGCATTCCTTAGGGCCTTCCAGTTAGACGTCATGTTCTCCTCTTTTGGTTGCCTAACCGCTCTTCCATCTTTCCACGCGACTGCCTTCTATGTCGCTTCGAAATTCTCCCTTTCTTCCTGCTTGCCTGAGAACCTTCCTGCAGGCGTCGATGTCTGTGAAGGCTTCCATTCCTGCATTTGTTTGACTCCGTATCGGTGTATCTTTCCCCCTTCCTTCCAGCAATCCGCACAGCCTACCTTTTTAGCCCCCTGTCCGTCGCCTTGACCTTTTGCTCGGCTGCTTTTTTTCCTCTGTGAAATCCCACTTTCTGCCCTATGCCTTTCATGCCTTCAGGAATTTCTCTCTCCTTTTCTTGCTTTAAGTATGTCTCCCTGATTTCCTTCGAAAAAATTAATTCAGCAGCTTCCAGGATAAAGAGAAGACATGTAGCAGTTCGTGTATCTGTAGGAGTGGAACAGAATCTTCTGTCTTTTGAGACATTACATAATTGCTTCCTTCAATAAATCAGTCCACCTCATCTTAAACTTTGATATGTCGCCTTCATTTTTAACACGCTTCTTCATATGAATAACATGTAGGACACCTTGAAACCTTTTTGAATGAGATTTTTTTTCCAATGGCGAATGTGTCTGTTCTCGGCCAGACTATTTTGGTCCGACACAAGGTCCTCTGTGAGAGAACTTAAAGCAGGGAGCTTGACGTCTGCCAGGCCCGTCTCTCTGTGGAGGGAAGGACAGTGCGTCACTGGCGTCCTTTCTGGAAGCGGTGACGTCATGGGCTTGCCTTTCTGGGCGGAGTGCCGCCTTAGCGGTCCCTGCCCCCTGCATGGACACGGCCTGGTCCCCTGCTGCCCGCCTCCTGCATGGACACGGCCTGGTCCCCTGCTGCCCGCCTCGCCACGTCCTCTGGCCACGCCGGAACCGCCATTGTTCAAGCTCAGACTGCACTGGTCTCCAGGCCCGCTCTAGTGCGCAGGGGAGTTCTTGGCCTTCTGCTGCCTGTGTCCCAGGCGTCCCTCTGCCCTCCCTGCTGCCTCTGTCTCAGGCGTATTTTTACCCACCCTGCTGCCTCTGTCCCACCCTCTCCCCACCCTGCTGCCTCTGTCCCACCCTTTCCTCACCCTGCTGCCTGTGCCCCAGGCGTCCCTCTGCCCTCCCTGCTGCCTGTGTCCCAGGCTTCCCTCTCCCCACCCTGCTTCCCGCATTGGCGGGCATGGCCGTTGTCTTCGATCCATACATGCTCTGCCAGTCCGTCTCTAGAGTGACGGAGGGACTTCGAAGACACGTGAAAGAAGGCGGTGAAGAAAGAACATAGTGCAGAGTCTCCACGCACAGTGTCCTGTTGAAGACAGACATACAGCGGATTTGTACTTTTTGATGACCTTCCTTTTTGACAAGCATATTGCAGACTAACGCATTTTTGCGTGGTTGTCTAGGACATGAGAAAAACGATTGAAGCAGCAGTACACATTCATGGAGTTGACATTTGATTTAGTGCAGTGGATCTCTGACATGAATTTCCCTGTGATAAATCAGCTGGAGGAGATGTGATTCGAACATCAGTAGAAACGGGGGGGGGGGGGGGGGGGGGGGGGGGGGGGGAAGGAATCACTTAAGTAGGGCCAGACATCTGCATGAGATAACGGGGTGTCTGACCCCTGATGGACAGGGCTGTGAAGGAAGGAGGGCAATGAGAGGAGGAAGAGAGCTGACGGAGGGGAGGCCAGGGGAAAGGTGGCAGCTTGTGGAGATCAATGGACTTGAGAGGCAGTCCTGAGCAATGCGCTCTCCCTCTGATCTGGCCGCCACGTCTGCCTTTGGGCACCAGGAGCCCTGCTCTGCACGCCCTGCTCTGCACGCCGTGCCTGTGGAGATCGAAGCCCTGCCACCCAGGCAGGCCAACGTTGCCGCTGTTTGAGTTGGACTAGGGACTGGACCAGGGGCCAGGAGTTTTGCAAGACTCTCTCCACTTGCAGCTCTGAGCCGAGAGTACCGAGAGTGCAAGTAGACCTGAAATGAAGGCTCTTACATCGAGAGACGGAGAGGGCGGTGCGAAGGATGATCACTGAGGGGGGTAGTGGTCTGAATTTATCCACCTGTTTAGTCCAGGGCTGTCCGCTCCAGTCGCGTTGGCTGAGCTGCTCTGCATGCTGAGTCTTCCTCCTGGCTACGCAGCGCTCGGCAGTGGTCTGATTCCCCTCAAAGCCTGTCTGGGACTGTCGGACGACCGTCGACTGGAAACACGCCTCTCTCCTCGTTGAGTCGCTGAGAATGTGTAGTTCGTCCTCGTGTCCTTGAACGTGGGGCTGGAAAGGACGCGAGAGGGGGGCGAGCTGCAGGAGTCCACCCACTCAACTGGGGCAAAGTGTTGACTGCTTGTCTCCTTCCTTTGGATTCTGCAGTTCTGACGTCCGTGCTTCAGGAGTAGAGAAAGTTGCTTCATATATGTATAGGTGCGGATACACAATTCTGATCTGGGTTTAGTGCTCTGGTCGTTCCATGTTTTCCCCTACCTGTTTGATTTTGACCTTTTTTGTGTGTTTTGTCACTAACTAGATGCTTAAACGCAAGCTGCAATTTGTGCTGTGACATTAGTCATGCAGCCCGCAGCTTCTTGAGGTGATTGCAGTGACAAAAGCATCAACTCCTTGGCGCTGCTCCCTCCGCTGCGTGGAGAAAGCAATCATCTCGGGATGTGCGTCAAGCAGGAGCAATGCGAGAGTCGGTGTTTGCTCTGTCCGCGTCAGTCACCATGGGGTTAATACTGGAATGTCCATCCATGCTGATCAGCTTCATTGGACAACGATCTTCCCTCCCTTGCCTTTCCTGGGAGGGAGAGAGAGTGAGAGAGAGAGAGAGAGAGAGAGAGAGAGAGAGATGTCTTTGAGACAAAAACCCTCTCCCGCGACAGGCCGTCTCCCACAGCACGAAGGCTCGCTGCTTTTGTTTACCCAGGCCCATTGTCACTTGTGTGCCACCAGCCTGGAGGTCTGCTCTGGCGTTCCGGAGTTCCCATCCAGACACACGCTCTCTGTATCGCACTCCCACCCCCTTCCACTCCCCAGCCCCCTCCAGGACCAGCCCACCACCACCACCCATCAACCTCAGTAACTGTTCATTCCCAGACTCCTTTGTTCCCGAAAAAAATATCGGTGCCATCGCAGTCGGTTGACTAACTCTTCCCTTTTCAGTTATTTTCCTTTGAATGTACCTTTCCCCGTCTGCTCCTCTCTCCCTCACGCCCTCTAACCTAGTCGGAGTGGTTAGGGTCGAGTAAAAGCAGGTGAGGCGATTGGAGGACACAAGCGCGCGCACACACTTATACGCGCGCACACTCACAGAGGAGGGGAAGGAAAGAAAACCACGTGTTGATTTCTCTTACCGCCTTCTCTATGGCTGTGGCCAGAGGCCATCATTTATCATGGCTTGATGTATGTATACATGTGTGTGTGTGTGCGCGCGCGCGCGTGTGTGTTTGCGTGTGTGCACAATTGTGGAGTGGCGTGCTGTATACAGCAGATGTTGACGCGTTTCCCAGCTTGCTGCAAACACCACAGTGTTCTCTAATACGCCCCGCCATGTTTTCTGTAGCTGAAAACTGTTCCGGGCATCGCATTGACTTGTGTTTGACAGTTACTGACCGTGAAGCAGTTCTCGCCAATTATCGAGTCGGTGGAATTCAGTGTGAGGAAAGCGGTCAGAAGAACAGCCTTTGGTACCAAACGCCCCACGACAGCCCAGCATACCGGGCACTGTGTCGCAGGTCGTGGTCTCTCTCTCGCAGCAGACCCGTGCAAACCTAAATCTTTTCGCACCTGTGGTTAGGGAGTGAAAGCCGAAATGATTAATACTGTTTGTTAAGGCTCTTCCTATATGGATAATTATATACAATACAGAGTGAAGTTTCAAGGTGCGGGAATTACCAGTAGAGCAGGTGCGAAAGCGGGAGGAAATCTTCTCGCACTTAGGGACTGAAATGGGTAAAGACGACTGAGGCGGGCAGACCACAAACGGCACCTGTGTCCGCGGCTGTGGCGGCACGCGGCCTGCACGACGTGAGGGGAAATTCCCGGGTGAGGAACACGTGTGCCTCTCGCACGGAGGCTGGCACCTGCACGGGGGCGTCTTGGTGCACCATCGCAACGCAGAAACGCAACTCGTGCACGCGCCTAGTATGCACTCTCACATGCGCCGCGTCCGCAAGCTCACGTACGCATGCACACACACACACACACACACGCGCATGCACACATACAAACTCACGCTCCCACACACACACACAGAGAAATACACATACACATACAAATGCATACACACACATACGCGCACATGCATACAAATACACACTTACGCACACAAACATACACACGCACGCACGCACACTCGCACACATACACGGACACACGCGCGCGCGCGCGCGCTCGCGCGCGCCCACACACACGCACATACATACACGCATACATACACACACGCATACATACATACACGCACACACATGCACGCGCACACACATGTAGGCACGCAAACCCACACAAGGACGCACGCACGCACACCCACACGCTCACACACAGATGTGAAATGTAAGGCAAGCACGCTTCCTATCTACGCCTCCCCATTGGAGACGTGGCCGAGTTGGAGTGGCCCTCTTCCTGCACTGGCAAGTCGGCCCCCCACCTGGCTCGCATCAGTCACGTGACCGCACGGTCTGCACGAGGAGCCATCTCGGCACTCTCCTTCTCCACCTTTGACCCCTCTCCCCTCCACCCTTCCCCTCTCCACCTTTCACCCCTCTCCCCTCCACCCTTTCCCTCTCCACCTTTCACCCCTCTCCCCTCCGCCCTTTCCCTCTCCACCTTTCACCCCTCTCCCCTCCACCCTTTCCCTCTCCACCTTTCACCCCTCTCCCCTCCGCCCTTCCCCTCTCCACATTTCACCCCTCTCCCCTCCGCCCTTCCCCTCTCCACCTTTCATCCCTCTCCCCTCCACCTTTCCCTCTCCACCTTTCACCCTTCTCCCCTCCGCCCTTTCCCTCTCCACCTTTCACCCCTCTCCCCTCCACCCTTTCCCTCTCCACCTTTCACCCCTCTCCCCTCCACCCTTTCCCTCTCCACCTTTCACCCCTCTCCCCTCCACCCTTTCCCTCTCCACCTTTCACCCCTCTCCCCTCCACCCTTCCCCTCTCCACCTTTCACCCCTCTCCCCTCCGCCTTTCCCTCTCCATCTTTCACCCCTCTCCCCTCCGCCCTTCCCCTCTCCACCTTTCACCCCTCTCCCCTCCGCCCTTCCCCTCTCCACCTTTCGGCCCTCTCCCCTCCACCCTTTCCCTCTCCACCTTTCATCCCTCTCCCCTCCGCCCTTTCCCTCTCCACCTTTCACCCCTCTCCCCTCCACCCTTCCCCTCTCCACCTTCCACCCCTCTCTCCTCCACCCTTCCCCTCTCCACCTTCCACCCCTCTCCCCTCCGCCTTTCCCCTCTCCACCTTTCACCCCTCTCCCCTCCGCCCTTCCCCTCTCCACCTTTCACCCCTCTCCCCTCCACCCTTCCCCTCTCCACCTTTCACCCCTCTTCACTAATAATAATAATTATACAGACTATTTGTACGCACATACATTCCCTAATAGGCAAGCTCATGGCGTTTACAATGAAAAAGTTCACACTCATACAAAGCATTCCAACACTCGCACACTGTACAGTTGAAATAAAAGAAAAATTAAATACAATACAAATAATTAAATAGCAGGCAATAAACAAAACACGAAACATAAAAGAGGCCCCTTGTAAAGCACTTCACTGCTCGTCAGGAAAGACTGACCGGAACAGGTGTGTCTTGAGGGAGGTTTTGAACTGGGACATGAAATCAGAGTGACGGACAACGAAAGGTAGACTATTCCACGTTACAGGGCCGATGTAAGAAAAAGCTCGCTGTCCTTGGGTTTTCTTTTTGCGACGGGGGACATTTAACGTTTTGGTGTCTGCAGCTGAACGGTTATTTCCAGCGGGGGTGTAGACAGTGAGAATTTTTTCGAGTTCGTGTGGTGCAGTTTTATTGAAGAAGTTGAAACACATAGTGGCTAGCTTATACTCTATCCTCTGTGCGACGGGGAGCCAATGCAGTGCACTCCACTCCGCCCTTCCCCTTTCCACCTTTAACCCTTCTTCCCTCCGCCCTTCCCCTTTCCATCTTTCACCCCTCTCCCCTCCACCGTTCTCCCCACACCACCCCTTCTTCCTCTCTCGCCTGGTACTGCCCTCAGGGGGTCATTCAGTGCTGGAATCCCTGATGGCTTCCACCACCCTGATCTGGCTCCCTGCAGTCTGTTACGTCATCAAGGCTGTGACGTGAACATGACGTTAGTGTCAATGCCCCACCTCCTTGGTTTGGGTTTGTTTGTTTGTCCCTTGTCCTGTAGGGACGTGCTTTGGGTGAAGTTAGTCGCTCTTGAATAGACGTCCATGAAGACTTAATGAAGTAACACCAGATGTATGGGTTTCGAAGTTTAAGAAGACAAAATTCTTCGACCCCCCCAGCAAAGGCAAAGGATGGGAAAATAGGACATAGTGACTGTCGTCGATGGTGTAAAAATGAAACGAACAAGGTTAGTGAATCTGGAACGCTCTGGGTGGATTTGTTTAGAACTGCATCGAATCTGTTCATCGAGCGTCGTTGTGTCTACAGACAGAGCAGGTGTTTTCAGAGGGAAAAACGTCAGACCGCCGCACCCACTGGTCCTGGTTTTCCAGCGGGCACACTGACGGAGGTGTGGGAGGGAAGGTGTTTGGGATGAGCAGAGAGGAATTCAGTCAGGGGCTGCTTACCACACAGCAGCCGTGGCGGGGGTGGAGGGCTGGTTGGACAGAGGGAGGCTGCTCCTGGGTGGGGGACGGGTGGCGCACCGCAGACTGGATAAGGCAGTTCCCCCCCGGCCCTGGCGCTTTCTCTCCCTCTGTTTATTTGGACGCCCGCTCTCGGTGCCAATCACCGCCCTACCTACACTGGTGCATTGAACCTGCCTTCCCAGCCAGGGGCTCTCCGCCTGAAGGCAGTCTGTCAGAAGGTAGTCTGTCTGAAGGCAGTCTGTCTGAAGGTAGTCTGTCTGAAGGTAGTCTGTCGGAAGGTAGTCTGTCGGAAGGTAGTCTGCCTGAAGGTAGTCTGTCGGAAGATAGTCTGCCTGAAGGCAGTCTGTCAGAAGGCAGTCTGTCAGAAGGTAGTCTGTCGGAAGGTAGTCTGTCGGAAGGTAGTCTGTCTAAAGGTAGTCTGCCTGAAGGTAGTCAGTCTGAAGGTAGTCTGTCTGAAGGCAGTCTGTCTGAAGGCAGTCTGTCTGAAGGCAGTCTGTCGGAAGGTAGTCTGTCTAAAGGTAGTCTGTCTAAAGGTAGTCTGCCTGAAGGCAGTCTGTCTGAAGGCAGTCTGTCTGAAGGCAGTCTGTCTGAAGGCAGTCTGTCTGAAGGCAGTCTGTCTGAAGGTAGTCTGTCTGAAGGTAGTCTGTCTGAAGGTAGTCTGTCTGAAGGTAATCTGCCTGAAGGTAGTCTCCCTGAAGGTAGTCTGCCTGAAGGTAGTCTGTCGGAAGGTAGTTTGTCTGAAGGTAGTCTCTGAAGGTAGTTTGTCGGAAGGTAGTTTGTCTGAAGGTAGTCTGTCTGAAGGTAATCTATCTGAAGGTAGTCTCCCTGAAGGTAGTCTGTCGGAAGGCAGTCTGTCTAAAGACATCCAGGGTTTGGGTGTTCGAGAAGCCTTACCGTTCAAGGCTCCTGCCCGCCTTCCTGGGTGTCTGGGTGATCTGTCGAAGTGGAGGTGGTGCCGCAGTTTGTGGGTTAATGGACGACTTACAAAAAGTTGTACAAATCGCATTGTCGTCGTCAGTTTCGGCATGGAAGTGTGTCTTGAGGAAGAAAAAGCCCACGATGATCAGACATCATGAGACAAACACCCACGCTCGTCGCGTTCTTTGTTTTATCAATTATGGAGGAGCTGATCTTGCTTGGGGTTGCGATAAGAAATGATGATGGATGGATGGTGAGGAAACGACACGGGCGATAAAAGGTCTTACGCCTCCTGTAGCCTGGTACAGCCTGCCCCGCATCCCGGGTCGGACGGCGTGCTGCTTTGATGTGGGCTGGCGGTGCCTTTGTCTGGATAGGCGCCTGCGTCATCAGGGCTGCCTCGCAGTGCCACCGGATCTGGCGGGATTTACCCTCTGTGTTGAAGACGTCAGTGCTGGGCCCTGGCCTCTCTGCCTCCCTCCCCCAAGCGGGCCGTGCCGACATTCCCTGTGTATCTCACACCTCATGAGAGCTTTGTGCTCTGAATTTCTCCCCAGTCGCTCTCGTTGGCGCCCTTTCTTCACAACTACTTTCGATCGTTTTTCGCTTGCGATTCCATTAAACTTCAATTTTATTTAAACAAGGGGTGACCTGGCTGTGGTGTCACTGGGTCACGACCCAGTTACAATTTACATCAACTCCTTACTGAAGCCCTGCCTGTGTGACTGCTGGAGGTGATCAAGCAAGATTTCTCCCTCTTCCTATATATTGTACACATACGTTGCCGGAGTACGGGTGAGGGAAGCGGAACCGCCTGCTGAGAGCCTGTACTGCAGATGTTTGCTGATTGCAGAGCGTGCAGGGGGTGGGGGGATGAGGATGGATGCCACAGTCTTGCAGATGGTTTAATACAGGTCTGAGGGTCAAGTTCACGGAACCCTTAGAATTAAGCGAAAGACTGCAGCGTTGAAACAGGGTATGTAGGACAGTGATCAGATGGGGCTGGTAAAATCCCTCGTGCGCGTGGCCGCACTGTCCCGCACAGCATGCCACGCCAGGGATTACTGACTGAGGATGTGGGGCAGAGGGTTATGGACGCATCCAGTCTTGCAGACGGCTGCACATTGGCACCGCGTTGCAGGGACAGGCGAGGGGGCCTCGGAGGTACCGTGGGGCGAACACTAAAGCCTGGGTACATCTGGCTCCCATGTCTCGTCTCCTTCGGGTTCACCTCAGTCTGACTGTAATGTCTCGTCAGACAGTTTTGCTCCTGTCTCATGCTGGGATCGTCTTCGGCTTTATTGGCAATCTCAATGTCTTGCTCAGTGCTTGTGTCTTTGTGCGTGCATAAGCCCGCGTGTCTCCGCCTTCCCTCCTCTCCCCCCCCCCCCTCTCTCTCTCTCTCTCTCTCTCTCTCTCTCTCTCTCTCTCTCTCTCTCTCTCTCTCTCTCTCTCTCTCTCTAATAACTTCCTTAATCGTTGAAAACAGAGTTGTTGAGATTCATTTGGGACAGGTCGCTGAAGTAAACAAAATGGGTTCCTCGTAGTAATATTCTCATTCGTTAATTTGGGGTTTTGCCTCAATGAAAAGATCACTGCATCGGTCAGTGCCGTTCTCGGCTCTGTCAGTTTCAAAATGAATGTGACATGGCTCTACTTATCGGGAGAAAGAATTGCTTGGAAGTAATCTGAAGGAAGCCGCGTTGACTAATGAAAGAATGCATTATGTTGCTTGCTCCGCCCCAGAGCGCAGTGTAAAGGAGATGTATGGAAAACCGACTTGAGGTTTTCCATCAGTCCTGTCAGTCTGGCGCTCCTTGCGGAGTTCGTTAATGGGAAGATCCTTGTCAAAGCCCGTAGTACTGCCAACGCAGACATGCCAGCTGCGGAGCTGAAGACCAGCAAATGGCCGCGCATGTGCGGCGCGGCAATGAGACCCAGCTTTGGGCAGGAGGCATGCTGCTTGATGGTCTTGTGGAGAAA
>JAWQFJ010001260.1:244988-279988 GCA_034096865.1 Theodoxus fluviatilis
AGTAGTCAGTGGTGAGCAGAGCAGTCACTGGTGGGCAGAGCAGTCAGTGATGGACAGAGCAGTCAGTGGTGGACAGAGCAGTCAGTGGTGGGCAGAGCTGTCAGTGGTGGGCAGAGCAGTCACTGGTTGGCAGAGCAGTCAGTGGTGGACAGAGCAGTCAGTGGTGGACAGAGCAGTCTGTGGCGGGCCGAGCAGTCAGTGGTGGGCAGAGCAGCCAGTGGTGGGCAGAGCAGTCAGTGGTCGTCACAGCAGTCACTGGTGGACAGAGCAGTCAGTGGTGGACAGAGCAGTCAGTGGTGGGCACAGCAGTCAGTGGTGGGCACAGCAGTCACTTGTGATAACAACAGACTGTGGCACTTGCTGTCTCCAGGGAGACCGTCTTTCCTTCTCACCCGTTTCCCTCTATCTGTTTCCATCTTTCTCCATCTTTCACCTTATCACACCCCTCCCTCTCTCCCCCGCCTTTATCTCCCTACGGTGTTCACAGTTCTTCCTTTGCAAAGCGAGAAAAACTTATGACTGCGTTGTCTCCACCGACGCACTGCCTTGCCTCTCTACACGTCGATTCTCTTGTTGCCATTTTGGATATGGAAAGGTTCTGTTGTTTTTTTATGAATAAAAAATCCTATCAATTCCTTGGTTTCTTCGGGCCGCTTTCAGCTTAGCCGCTGGAGCTTGGGTTTGGGTTGATGAAGGGAAAAGCGTGCGACTTTCGGCCGTGTTGCTCGATCAGGCTGGACGCATTTCCAACTTTCGTCCTTCTCTCTATGGTGTAAATTAGATAACTATCGCATTTATTCGTCAATAATCGTTGTTGCGGTGGTGTAAAGTTTCTTTTGCTAGCGCATGTCAGAACATGTAGCTCTGAAAATATGAGCCAGTTTGCCACCTTAAGCATGTTGCTCTGTAAATATGAGCCGTTTTGCCACCCTAGTAAGCGGGCAGGGGTGTACCGCCCACGCATGCCGACGCTATCTGTGGCTGAACAGTGCTAGAGTTTGCTCCTGCATCACTCACGGTGCTGGGCTGATGGCCAGCCATCCACGAGGTGTTGGTGGCAAGGCGATGGCTGCGGCAGCTGCATGTCAGCGTGATAGCGGGTAAGCAGGCCCGGGATAGGAAGCGGCGGGATGTTGGGGGGCGAGCATCTGATGACTTTCTTTCAGCCATGGGCAGTTAACCACGTCTTGCGATGATTGGCTGGCCTCTGCCTTGGCCTGGCGGAACTGCCAGGAAGGTGGGAAGGTCTGCCCATCCTGGCCTGTCCGCTGTAAGTGGATTGCTGAGCGTAGTACGATTTCATGCCGCACTGTTCTCCCCTTTCATGCAGGCAGAAGCGGGCTAAGATGCAGAAGTACGATGCCCGTGACCAGCCCCTTGTTGGCAGGGGGGCCGATCGAGCTAGCTGATCAGAACTCTCTTGTTGTTGAACGTGGGCGGGGCTGCAGGTTGGAGGGAAGGGTGGTGAAAGTGTAGAGCTCTAGGGACGGGCTGGTGCTGAAGGAAAGGTTTGGACTGGGTGAGGAGATGGGGAAGGATGGGATGGACTTGGGATGCGTGGGACCACGGGGGTGTTAGATGTGGGGAAGGAATTGGAGGATTAAAACGGGTTTGTGGGTCGAAGGTGTGGGTTGGGAATTGGACTTGGGTGCTGGCTGCGCGCTGGATGAAAGATGCTCAGGACTGCGAGATAGCATCGATGATCAATGCTGTTCTCTTTGAAGCGAAAGGTCGCCCCAGAGCAAGGTATTTGTCGCAGCGTTGCATGCGGCGAACGCAGACGGGTTCTCAAATGTCACTTGGTGGCAGCCTGCTTACTGTGGTCCCTGCGGGGTAGAGTGGTTTGCGTCGATGACGTCTAGGCCCACACACGCCAACTGCCGCTTTGATGCACTCGACTCGGGCTTCGTGTCTGTCGTCCGCGTCCTCCCCGCGCCAGCTCCAGCCTGCCCAAGGCGACGCTCCCCTCCTTCCTTACAGAGAACCCGGTTGTCTCAGCCAGATAAAAAGCCTGCCGTAATCAGACGACTAAAACGACAGTGGTTTCATTTTGTCTCTAGAGGAAGGAGTTTTTTTATCCTCCTGTCGTATTGTTAGGTCCTGGGCCTCTGCAAGGAAAGGTCTGCATGCGGAGTAGCGGGTGGTGGTGGTCAGGGCAGTCGTCTGAAAGTGCAGGGCCTCTGCAAGGAAAGGTCTGCATGCGGAGTAGCGGGTGGTGGTGGTCAGGGCAGTCGTCTGAAAGTGCAGGGCCTCTGCAAGGAAAGGTCTGCATGCGGAGTAGCGGGTGGTGGTGGTCAGGGCAGTCGTCTGAAAGTGCAGGGCCTCCAGTGGGCACTTAGCTGTCGGGAAATGTCAGCAGTCGTAACCCATTCTCTCTCGCTCAGTCCCCACTCCTGCCCACTCACTGAGCCCCCCCCCCCCCCCCCCCCCCTCTTTCCCCACCCAACCCCTTCTCCTCGTGCCTAGTCCTCGGCACCAGGGATGGAGTCTATTGTCCTCCCACGCACCCTGCACCTCCTCCTTCAGCAGGCCCGCGCTGTTTGCTGGCTGAGGGTGAGGCTCCAGCTCAGACGTGAGGTCCTCTGGCCATTGGTCAGTTTGTAGGCATCCACTCTCAAGGACGCCGCATCTGGACTCCTGGACCGTCTAGTATGACCTCCAGGAATGTTCTCTGACCTCCTGGAATGCCCCCTGACCCCCAGGTATGCCCTTGACCCTGAAGTGAGACACAGGGAGCTACAGTCTCCCTGAAGTCCAGAAACATGCAGCCTTTCTGCCTTGCCACTGACGGCTGCCGCTCCAGACAGGGCGGATCTTGGAGTTGCGTTCTTTTGAAAGTGTCGCCTCCAAATGGCTGCCTCCTCCCTTACTCCAGGCAGCGCAGTGGTTGCCTTGAAGTTCAGATCTCCTTCCCACCGCTGTGATACTGGTGACTCCATTTTCGATGCTGTTTACTTCTTGAAGAGAGATACAGTCTCAGCCAATTTTCACCTATTCTGTTACGCTGTGCTGCGCGGAAGAAGTTTTGACCGTAGTAATGCAGTGGAAGTCACCCTGACTTGGCTAGAATTCGGGATCCAGTTTGGTTTGACGACATGAAAGTAAATGCTTTGTTTGCAAATGTTGATTCAAGCTATCATTTTTCAAATGAAGTACATATTTTTCAACTTGTATGAAATAGCAAATGCATGTTTTATATGAATAAATCGTCTGACTCTTTTTTGTTGTTGGTATTAATCATTCTCTTTTAGTCCAACTAATGCTTGCAAGGTTTCTGCAATGATGCCAACATTGTATATGTCAGTCATTTGGGATCAAGCGTGTTGATTTACCTGAATAATATCGTGTTTCGTGATTTCACTTTTTGCTGCGTTATTACCGCGAGAACTTGAGGATCTCCGGCAAGACTAAATGCTGGAATGCAAGCTGCGAGCTGTGGACGGAGCTCTGCATGCATGAATCTCACCCACGTCCAAGTGGCAACCTCTCTACCCGTGGCGTGCTGGGCAGGGCCTGACGTCTCCCTCCCAAAGGCCGCCTGGAAGGCGCCGCCCCCCTGAAAACGCCGTGTTTGCCGCCTCCTCTTTGTGAAGTCCAGCCTAGTGAGCACACACTGCTGTCATCAGCCTCACCAACACCTCGGCTTGCTTTCATGCAGGCGTTTACGAGCGCTTTGAAAGGAAAATAAAAGCAAGTCTCCTTTGGGTTGACCTCCCCAATGAGACCCAAACCATGTAGATCAGAATGATGGAGTCGGGGCTGCAGTGATTTAGCGGCCACTGCATGGGCTTACGCTGCGTAGCTTGTATGAAGCAGGCCCGTGGTTTTACCTCTGGCTGACGTTTTTGTCTGTACACCAGCGTGTGGACCATTTCGGGTTGCACGCCGTTAAGGGCAACCGAAAATTTCTAAGCTTGGAGATGGCGCAGGAAAGAGAAGAGAGAAGGACGAGCTAGGGTATAAGGTTGTTCTGTCGGAATTCCTGGACTCGTGAAAAAGTTGAATCATCGAAAAAGAGGAAGAGTTCTGAGGGTGAGCAGAAAAGCGAAGTGCATATTGCATCCAGTGTGGAGAGAGGTACTTCAAGTAATGCCGTGCCTGTCTCCTTTGGCGTTGAAGAGCAAGTGTATGAAGACAAGCGTGCTTAGAGTGGAGAAAGATACTTCAAGTAATGCCGTGCCTGTCTCCTTTGGCGTTGAAGAGCAAGTGTATGAAGACAAGCGTGCTTAGAGTGGAGAAAGATACTTCAAGTAATGCCGTGCCTGTCTCCTTTGGCGTTGAAGAGCAAGTGTATGAAGACAAGCGTGCTTAGAGATTCGTAGATACAGGCTTTGGCTGCCTAGTCCAGACCTACCACACAGCTCTTGTGGAGAGTCTGTGGCGACGATGGAATGGAACGAGAGGTGAATATTTGCATTGAAAGGAGGACTTGGAAGTCGGATCGAGAGGAGGGAAAGGGGGTGAGGAGTAGGGTTGGTACATACAGGGTTGGTTGTGGTGGAGGAGGGTGAATGGATGGGTGGGATGCCAGTTCCTGGTGCGTGGTTATGAAGCGGGCAGTTGTGGTAATGGGAAGCAAGGAGTGGAAGCAGGCTTTGTTCTGGATATGGACGCTCTGGCACCCCGCTATAGAGTCCATTACTGACCACCAGGGTTCGTCTGTCTGCCCGCATACCTGCATGTCTGTGTGTCTGTCTGTCATCCTGCAAACGTGTGTGTGTGTGTGTGTGTGCCCGCGTGCGTGTGCGTGTGCGCGCACATGCATGCATCTCAGTGCTTGCCTGCCCATCTATCTGCCTGCCTGCCTGCCTTGTTTCTGCCTGCCTGCCGAGTTTCTGCCTGCCTGCCGAGTTTCTGCCTGCCTGCTTACCCACCCCTTTCCCCCTTGCTTTCACTCTGGGTGCCGCCAAGTCGCGGAGTCAGGAAGCCAGGCGTCTGGGCGGTTCTCACGTCTCTCTCTCTCTCTCTCTCTCTCTCTCTCTCTCTCTCTCTCTCTCTCTCTCTCTCTCTCGTGGGGCCTGGCAGGTGTTATTGATCACTGGAGGGTCTTCAGTCCGCCGCAGCCTGCGTGACCATGCACATGGAAAACGGGCAGCACGGACACCTCGGGCTGTCCAGTGCTTCATGTCCAGTGTTTTGTGTCCGGTGTTTTGTCTCCAGTGTTTTGCTCTCCAGTGTTTTGCTCTCCAGTGTTTTGCTCTCCAGTGGTTTGCTCTCCAGTGTTTTGCTCTCCAGTGCTGTCCAGTGCATATGCCTTGGTTGTGTTCAAGTGAGCGTTTGGTCACGGAAGGATTGTGCGTTGAGTACAGTGGAACTGCCCCGTTTGAAGCGGCTAAGCTTTTTACGTTATGCTTTCGGTAATCTCTGCTGGGTGATGGAGCGAGGTAACTCTGCCATGAAGGCACTTAGCGAGTGTGTGGTGATGTTGACTTGTCATGCACAGTGTTTAGAGTGGTGCCTGGGAACATACTGTGGACCTTGCAAATCAGGCAGCAGTCGAGATGTCATGGCCTGCACCAGTGTGCGCCGTGTCTGGAGACCAGACCTGTGCTGTTGCTGGGACGCAGGCCTACAGGTCACAGATTGGGAATAGGAGGGGGTGGTTTGAGGGGGTATGGGTGGGTGGTGAAAGTTGGGGGTCTGAGGGAGAGGTGTTGGGGAGTCTGAGGGGAGAGGTGTTGGGGAGTCTGAGGGAGGGGTGTTGGGGATGGGGGATGGAGTGGGTGGATGGAGTGAAGGTTGCAGGTCTGTGGGAGCGAAGTTGGGGGGTCTGAGGGAGGGGGTTGGGCATGGTGGAGGGAAGGCATCAGAGCCTTCCCCACCCCTATAGTCGCAGCTCCTGGACCGCCAACCCTCCCAGACTGCTGCGGTGAAGTGGGTGGTCCCTGCTGCTGCAAGACCTGCCTGCCTCTTGCCTGTCTACTTGCTAGCCCTTGTTCCTGTCTGATTGCCTCTGTCCGTTCCAGTTCACCTGCCAGCTTGACACTCTTGCTTTTTTGTTTTGCCTACCTCGTAATGTACATGCTTACCTAGCTGTGAGCAAGGCGACACACTGAGTATGTGCCTGCTGGTCGTTTACATTCTTGCATTTCTGCCAAGTTGTTTTGTGCCCTGCCTTCCTGCCATCCCCTGCCGTGCTGCGTTTCTGGCTGCCAGAAAATCCCTGCCATCCCCTACAATAATGGACGTGTCCTAAAGAGTGATCTGTGCCCTCTAACCTTTGCCCTCTGCCCTCACTGCCCGGCCCGGCTGTAGTAACCCACCAGCCACCCTTTCTTCACTCCTATGACACCCACCTGGCTCCGATGTCTGACCGCTTTAGTCTGCACCGTGACCTCTGGCGCAAACTTCCACGCAGACGTGTTCTTATTATGTCTAGAACGTTCCTGCTGTATCTCCAGCCTGAATAGTAGCACTATTGATTTGTTGACTCACATGCGAAGCAAAAGTGAGTCTATGTACTTACCCGTTTCGTCCGTCCGGGCGTCCGGGCGTCCGGGCGTCCGAAAACTTTAACGTTGGATTTTTCTCAGAGACTATTAAGTCTATCAATACCAAATGTGGCATGATGGTGTATGATGACAAGGCCAAAAAAAACATACATAGTGACTTGACATTGCTTCAAGGTCAAGGTCGCAGGGGCCATAAATGTTGTCTAAAAAACAGCCATGTTTCACATTTTCTCAATTTTCTCTGAAGTTTTTGAGATTGGATACCTGACCTATATATGGTATATAGGGCAAAGTAATCCCTGTCTTTTGATACCAGTTTGGTTGACCTTGCTTCAAGGTCAGGGTCACAGGAGCTCTTCAAAGTTGGATTGTATACATATTTTGAAGCGACCTTGCCCCTGAACTATGGAAGATAACTGTTCCAAACTTCATAACATTGTAGTACACATGTTATACTTTCATCATAAGACACATTTGGCCACATTTCATCAAGGTCAAGGTCACTTTGACCCTTATGAAATGTGACCAAAAGGGGGGTAATGAACCACTAAAAGTGACTATATCTCATGGTAGAAAGTGCCAATAAGCACCATTGTGCTTCCTATGTCTTGAATTAACAGCTTTGTGTTGCATGACCTTGGATGACCTTGACCTTGGGTCAAGTTCACATGTATTTTGGTAGGAAAAAAGTGTAAAGCATTTCTTAGTTTAGTGTATGATGTCATTGCTAGGTGTAGTTAATTGGCCTTGACCTTGAAGGTCACCTGAAGGTCAAGGTCATGTAAAGGTCAAGGTCAAGCATGTGAGTCGTATGGGCTTTGCCCTTCTTGTTTTAAGCTAATCTAATGGATGTGATTTTAATAATGGGGAGCGGTTGTGTAACGTTGATTAACATTTTAAGAGAAGTATACAATAATATTAGAAGAAACTGATCCTGCTATTAAAAAAATTAATCCATTCCCAGTAGAGTCCACTGAGGCATACATACAACTGTGGTAGTCTCGGGAAGTACTTTGAAGATAGGAGTGGGTTTGTCACTATTGCTTGCGAAAGTTTCCTTTGTTACAATCAAAATGAGAGGCAAGGTAGTAACGTCTTGCCTGACGGGGATGGGGCGTGAACCATTTCTGTGGAGGACTTAATGATGGACACACGCTCTTTGCCCCGTGACTGAGCACAGCGCAGCGTAGGAGCTGGAGTGGGGATGTTAACAGCCATGGTGAGAGGTTCTTCATTTGTCGCTTTCGCTGTCTTCAGACTGGACCTCCTTGCACTCTCTGCTCAGTGGCACGGCAGCCGCGGCGGTTCCTTGTAGTGCCATGGATCAATTATAACTTCGTGATGCAAGCGCGACGGTGGATACCGGATGGAAATATTTAGACTTGGGTCAATACAGAGAAGCCGTGTTTGGGTGCAATCGGGCTGTTTGCCGGTTGGCTACTGACGTAAAACTTGGCCTGACGTCATTTCTCCCTTTGTGGGCTGGACGGCTTATTCTGGGGACTCGAGGGGCCCGTGGAAGAGAGAGGCACCCAACGCTTCTGTATTGACTCCCTGCCTCTTGCTCTTTGTGCCCTGCACGTAGCGCGCCCCGCACGTGCGCCAGCAAGCAGTTCCACCATAACGAGAGGCAGGAGGTGGAAGAGAATTCTGTAAACTGTGGAGAGTGCTTGAGTCGGAAGAGAGTACTGGACGGTAGGGAGAGTACTGCGGGCTGCAAAGTGTACTGCATACTGTGGAGAGCACTGGGGGCTGCAAAGAGTTTTGAAAACGATATCGAGTAATATATACTGTAGAGAGAACTGCGGGCTGCAAAAGTATACTGGAAACTAAAGAGAGTACTGCAGGATATAGAGTGCTGGAAGATGTAGAGAGTACTGAATACTGCAGAGAGTACTGAATGCTGTAGAGAGTACATGTACTGAATAATGTACATAGTACTGAATACTGTAGAGAGTAATGCATACTGTAGAGAATACTGCGGGGTTCAAGAGTGAACTGGAAACTGTAGAGAGTACTGAATACTGTAGAGAGTACTGAATACTGTAGAGAGTACTGAACGCTGTAGAGAGTACTGAATACTGTAGAGAGTACTGAATGCTGTAGAGAGTACTGAATACTGTAAAGAGTACTGAATACTGTAGAGAGTACTGAATACTGTAGAAGGTACTGAATACTGTAGAGAGTACTGAATACTGTAGAGAGTACTGAATACTGTAGAGTACTGAATACTGTAGAGAGTACTGAATACTGTAGAGAATACTGAATACTGTACAGAGTACTGAATACTGTAAAGAGTACTGAATACTGTAGAGAGTACTTAATATTGTAGAAAGTACTGAATACTGTAGAAGAGTGCCGAGATGACTGGACAGTGGGTGTGGACGGGGACTCAAGTCATACCTGGCGGTGCAGGTAACGCCGTGCTTGCCAAGGAGTGGCCCCTGTCTGCGTGATGAGGGCAGCAGTGTTTGTTTTCGAAGAAGAGGGGACACTGTGCGTAATGGTTCGCCATACTGGAAACCCGAGTAATTGTCGATATTCTTTCCCTGGACTCTTCGTCTGTCTATCCGAATCATCGCTCGCGCTTGTTTTATTCCGTGTGTGCTTTTGGAAACATCCATGATGTGTCGACTCTGCCAATTTGGCAGTAATCACAGGAATTGATTTGAGGACACACTGTCGCAATCACAGCCAAAAATGAGTACGAGAGCAGGTAAGAAACTGTAACAACTTCGGTGTAATGTTATTTCTCTGTAGTTCTCGTGGAAAGGGATTGGAGTTGGAGTTTCAAGTGTGTGACAAGGGCTGCTAGTTGTTTCTTTGTGAAGAAACAAAGGCATCGGTGAAAAGAGCTGGACCTTCCCATGCCATTCCTCTCTCCAAAGGCTCGACAAACGGCGTTTTGAATTTTACTCAAAGGGAACATGATCAAGGGCTTGCCTTGATGCAGTGTGCCCGTAGTTGGCTCTCTGTACTCGCTGTATTGCGGTCATCTCTCTGCATCGCAACGTAGGTCGGTGGCTTGAAAGGTTTCAGGAACCCATTAATGAATTCCACCAGTTTGGTCTTCTGTAGAAAATCACTTTTCCTCGTGAATATTGCACAGCAAGCGATGGCGGAAATTCGATCGAGGTTTTGAGATTTAACATGTCGAGCGGAGGAATCTGAACTTGAACAGGTGTTCCTGCCCTGGTGAAATTTAATGCCTCTGGACGTGGGAGCCGACGGCAGAATGCGGACTCGGCGCTCTACCTGGCGTGTTGTCGACCAGTTCCCTCCAGAAACTTGTGGCTGGAATGCTCCCCACTTCTGCCCGGCAAGCAGCAGCTCTGCCCCACCTTCTCACTCCGTCAGATTTCGCCCCGACCTGGCATTCGAACGCAGGGCGACTTGTCAGGTCATTAGGGAAGGGATTGAAGGAGCGGAATCCTGGAGCACGGATAGTGCTGTTTACTTGTCCACTGGGACTAAGAACAAATTGCTTCGTGGAGGCTGCATGGGCAGGCGTTGCTGGCAGCAGAGCGCTGGTCAGTCCGGACTTCAAGCAGGACTGCTGTCGGTGATTGGAGATGCACGTAGGCCTCAGCGTGGTATTTCATCTTCTTGTTTGTGTGCGTTCCGTGGGTGGGAGGGGGAAGGGGAGGATGGGGAAGCTGGAGGTCTACAGCCTGCTGTGGCGTGGGACTTGCCAAGCTCGGAGAGCCAAGACGGCTGTGCAGTCCGTCTTGCTGCCGGCCTGTCTGTCTTCAGGCAGAAGTTCCATCGTTCTTGGTGGCAGCATGTGGTCTCAGCTTGGCATCCTTCCTTCCTTCCTTCCTGCCTGCCTGCCTTCCTTCCTGTCTGCTTGCCTATCTTACCATCTCCTCTTTTTAACCCAGTCATTCGTCTCCTCTGTTCCCCTCATCCCTAAGCCCCCTATCTCTTGGCCCCTCTTCACCTCGCATCCGTTTTTTCTTTCTTCTCCTACTTTGCATCCCAGCTTCCTCCTCTTCCTCCCACGCCGCCCCCTCTTTCCTCCTCTTCCTCCCACGCTACCTTCCCCATCTCCTCTGTGGTCTCCAGCTCTTGCTTTTCTTTGGTTCTCTGTTCGTTCCTCTCCTCCAGACCTACAGAAGGTGTGTCCTGTTAATCTAACACCTATACATGTATGCTGAATGGAGATATCAAACTAAACCCATTTTTGACTCACATGCGAAGCAAAGTGAGTCTATGTACTCACCCGTTTCGTCCGTCCGGGCGTCCGGGCGTCCGGGCGTCCGTTTAAAACTTTAACGTTGGATTTTTCTCCGAGACTATTAAGTCTATCAACAGCAAATTTGGCATAATGGTGTATGATGACAAGGCGTCAAAAAACATGCATAGTGACTTGACCTTGCTTCAAGGTCAAGGTCGCAGGGGCCATAAATGTTGTCTAAAAACAGCCATTTGTCACATTTTCTCAATTTTCTCTGAAGTTTTTTTAGATTGGATATAGGGCAAAGTAAGCCCATCTTTTGATACCAGTTTGGTTGACCCACAGGAGCTCTTCAAAGTTGGATTGTATACATATTTTGAAGTGACCTTGACCCTGAACTATGGAAGATAACTGTTTCAAACTTTATAATTATGTGGGGAACGTGTTATACTTTCATCATGAGACACATTTGGTCACATATCAAGGTCAAGGTCAATTTGACGCTTATGAAATGTGACCAAAATGGGGTAGTGAACCACTAAAAGTGACCATATCTCATGGTAGAAAGTGCCAATAAGCACCATTGTGCTTCCTATGTCTTGAATTAACAGCTTTGTGTTGCATGACCTTGGATGACCTTGACCTTGGGTCAAGGCCACATGTATTTTGGTAGGGAAAATGTGTAAAGCAGTTCTTAGTGTATGCTGTCATTGCTAGGTGTAGTATTTTGACCTTGAGGGTCACCTGAAGGTCAAGGTCATGCAAAGGTCAAGGTCAAGCATGTGAGTCGTATGGGCTTTGCCCTTCTTGTTGTACTATGTCATTTTAAAGTTTTCACTTTGTCATTTCACGCTTTTGAAAAGTTGTTCTATATTATTTATTTACTCATCCCTCCATTCCTCTCCCCCACCCCCACCCCCCCACCCCCCACCCTACCCCCCTTTCTCTCCCTTTCTCCTTTGTGCTGCTACCATTTCCATTATTTTTGTCGATGCTTCGTGCCACTTTTTTTTGCATTTTCTCCTTGACACTGACATCCTTTCGTTGTTTTCTTTCCATTTCGCTCCCTGCGTTCCACCCGCCTTGCAAATCCTTCCGCCCTTCCAAGCATCGCCTCCACCCGCCTTGCAAATCCTTCCGCCCTTCCAAGCATCGCCTCCACCCGCCTTGCAAATCCTTCCGCCCTTCCAAGCATCGCCTCCACCCGCCTTGCAAATCCTTCCGCCCTTCCAAGCATCGCCTCCACCCGCCTTGCAAATCCTTCCGCCCTTCCAAGCATTGCCTCCACCCGCCTTGCAAATCCTTCCGCCCTTCCAAGCATCGCCTCCACCCGCCTTGCAAATCCTTCCGCCCTTCCAAGCATCGCCTCCACCCGCCTTGCAAATCCTTCCGCCCTTCCAAGCATCGCCTCCACCTTCCCGTACCTTGCCTGCGCCTGTCGTCAGTCTATCGGCCTGACCCTCTGTGTGCCTGTCTGTCTGACTGTCAGTGTGGCTGTCTGGCTGTCAGTCTGACTGTCTGTCTGTCAGTCTTACTGTCTCGCTGTCAATCTGTCGGTCTGGCTGTCTGGCTGTCGGTCTGGCTGTCTTGCTGTCTGGCTGTCAGTTTGACTGTCTGGCTGTCAGTCTGGCTGTCAGTCTGTCAGTTTGACTGTCTGGCTGTCAGTCTTACTGTCTCGCTGTCAATCTGTCGGTCTGACTGGCTGTCGGTCTAGCTGTCTGGCTGTCTGGCTGTTAGGCTGTCTTGCTGTCTGGCTGTCTGGCTGTCGGTCTCGCTGTCTGGTTGTCGGTCTCGCTGTCTGGTTGTCGGTGCGGCTGTCTGGTTGTCGGTGTGGCTGTCTGGTTGTCGGTCTGGCTGTCGGTCTTGCTCTCTGGTTCTCGCTCTGGCTGTCAGTCTTGTTGTCTGGCTGTCGGTCTGGCTGTCAGTCTATTAGTCTGACTGTCTGGCTGTCGGTCTGAGGATCTGGTTGTCGGTCTGGCTGTCTAGTTCTTCACCACCTCGATGGCATTACAGGTGTCGGTTTACTTGGTGCAGGATGAGTGGATGAGAACAGTTGTGCGTCGCAGATCTCTACTTGAGTGCACGCGTGTATAATATCCTGTATAGGTGCCTCACCCACTTCGCGTGTGTACAAAAGGTAGGGGTGAACACTGTGCTTTCATTGGACATCTGTCAACACATACGTTCGCTTCACACGTTTTCCAGGTCACCGTGCCAGCTGGTCGATTTCCTGACCAGAGCGAGGCATTAAGCATAGACAAGTGGAGGCCACAGCGAGCCGGCAGTGGCCCTGTCCTCAGTGCAGGGAACTTTTTCACTCCACTGACTCTCTACCAAATGTGCCGCCTCCCCATTGGGACTGCATGTCATCAGTGTAATGAAATCGGTGGCAAATTCGATCGATTCGTTTGTTGTTAGATTTGTGTTTTTGAAAGCCTGTGCGTTTTCCTTAGGCTCCAGAGGCGAAAAGGATGGCTTTCTTCCAGTCGTTCTTACCAGCTGTAGATGCTGTCAGCTAGTTCCTGTTTACACCCCCCCCCACCCCACCCCCACCCCCACCCCCACCCCCACCCCTGCCCCTTTTGCTCTTTACATTCCTGCAATTCAAATTCAATCTTGCCCTCTCATTTTGATAGTGCAACTTACTCCTCCTCCTCTCTATATCAGTCCTCTCCCTCCAACTCAACCCACCTCCACCTCACAACCCCCGCTTTCTTTCCTCCTGGCAATGGCAATAACGGTGTGAGCGTGCTGCATCCCTGCCATCCACACGCAGCTAGGAGCAAATATGTTGGCGGGAACATGTAGTAAGTGCGGCAGAGACAGCGCGGGAGATGGAGGGGAAGGGATAGCGCAATAGATGGCTTCAATATCGCTGTGGGAGGGGGCGGGGGGATGGGGCTGCCTGTTGTCTATAGCAGTGGGAGGGGGGCTGCCTGCCAGTCAGGGGAGGGCTGGGCAGGGGGGCCGATAAGGAGGCTGGTGACGACAGGGACAGGGAAGGGTGCACGTGCATCTAGGTGTGGCCACTGACAGACGCCTGGCTTCCAGACCCGGAATGCCCTACTGCAGAAACTCATCTGTGATTTTTTTCTCTCCTTTCGGGGATTAAGGCCAAAAAAGACGGGCGGAGTAAGGCTTATGTCAGTTCTTATCGACGGACCCTTTCAACAGAAAGCGCAAAGAGTTTTATTTGAGAAATCTACCGCAGCATCCTTGGTTTCTTTGAGGTCCACGAACCACGGAGTGTTCAACCTTCAGAAGTTGGATACGACAGTATGAGTTACCATGTTTGCGGTTTTCGGTTGGAACTTGGGCAACCGTTATCTCGCAGGAAGAGAAATTTAACGTTGGCTTTATTCCCATGCAGGGATGGAACCCCAGACGCTGGGGGAGAACTAGAGTCGTTTGTGGAGCTGTCTGTAATGCCCATGGACATGCTTCTGACCGCCTTGATTTCTGGCGGTCTGTTAGTAAGAACTATGCAACGACAATAAACATCTCTCTCTCTCTCTCTCTCTCTCTCTCTCTCTCTCTCTCTCTCTCTCTCTCTCTCTCTCTCTCTCCACGCGCTAAGGTTGTCCGTTGTCGAATCAAGGGAAATATTGAACTTGTAATTGGCTTCTGTCTGCTGCCCATGGAGACGCTCGTTGCGTGGAGAGCGACGCCAAGGATTCACGGGAGGAGCCAGCGAATCCCGGGGGCACCGCAAAGACGTGGAGGATCTCCAGGAAAAGCCGACCACTTCCATCTTTTGTCCAGGACCACGTACGGGGATGCAGGGCTTTGTAGCGGCATTGCAGGCTGTGGAAACAAAAACGAAGGCAGAGGCCGTCCTTGAGGCGATGCCGTAGAGCACTGTGGGCGGCCAGGCAGGAGAATGAAGACTGCCATGGAGGACACTGCGGTAACGCCAAGGTACTGGTGGGGATGACAGGACAGGCAAGCACTCGGATACACTGGGCGCTGCTGGAGGCACCGACAGCAGGACAGAATGGAATCACTGATGGTAGTTTGTGGAAGAAGGGATGACGTGAAAAGTCAAAATGCATTTTTATTATTGTGGTCATTTGCTTACGGAGGTTTACGGGTGTGCTTGTCGGATGCGTTCATAGCCTTATGCAGGTCTTCGAGAGAGAGAGAGAGTGTGTGTGTGTGTGTGTGTGTGTGTGTGTGTGTGTGTGTGTGTGTGTGTGTGTGTGTGTGTGTGTATGTGAGAGAGAGAGAGAGAGAGAGAGAGAGAGAGAGAGAGAGAGAGAGAGAGATATGATGGTTGGGCGGATGAAGGGGCAAACATGCTGGCAAATAAGTATAAGGGCGCGTGGGGTACAGGCGGAAGGTACAGAAAGAAAATCAACCTTCTGGAACGTGGACGTGGAAGACGTTCACCTCCAGCCTGTGGGCAAGGGACTGCTGGGGTGGAGCGGCCCTCCCTCCCCGCTGCATGGACAGGAAGAGTTCAGAGCCTGCGTGCCGCATTGTGCAAGTGAGCTTTTTGAATTCACCAGCGTCACAGAGAGCTTGAAAAGCATCCCGTGCTCCGCCTTACCTACATGCATTCCGCCCTCCCGGCTCACGCACTTCTTTGTTCTCTCCCCCCCCCCCCCCCCCCCCCCCCCCACTACTCCCCAGCTTGGCGCGGCTCCTCCCCACAAGCCTCTTCCTTCATTCCCAGTGCCCTTCCCTCCCCACCCCGATGGAGGATGGATGGAGGTCGATGGAAATCCTACCCCATATTTTCACTCCCGGACTAAACTTGGCTCTGACTTTCCTCCCACTCCCCTCGCTGTCAAGACCGAGTCTGCAGTCTGTGCCCCCAGCTGCGGAAAGTGGAGCGAGGAAGCTGCGATAGCAGCTGTGAAGAAAGAGAAATAAATATTGTGACACGTATTGGCATGATTATAGCAGTCTGCATTTCTCTCCTGCCTGGCGAATGTGGGACGGGTGCACTTTTTGAGTCGTGGGGTGAAAGCGATCGGTTCTGAGTTTGTTTTGAGGCGTCAGAGCGAGTCACGGAGCGAGTGACGTGTGATTCTCTAGACAGGGTAATCTTCGCCCTCTGCTCCTGCTTGCGTTTGACGTGAAAATTTTGCACAAATGGCGCCTAAATCACTTTTTTTGTTGAATTATTGTTGCTATTACGTATGGTATTACTGCAATCGAAGCCGTCATATGCATTTTTTATGAAAGCGGCGTGTCCGGATAATTCGTTACTGTTTTTCCGTGCGGATCCTCTCACTCGTTATATAATTTAGCGTCACCAACACCCGAAATGTTGTTTTCGGAGGAAACTGCGTTTTAATGGTCGACCACAAAGTCGAAACCCGTTAATGTCTTGGTGAATGCTTGGCACTGGGTAGTGCGTCGCAATTTGACTGCATCCCGCATCACTGGTAGAACGACAGTTACTCATTGCTATTGTTTCTCGCGTTCATTCGACCGACGGAATGACTTCCATCTGAAAAGAAGCCCTGCTGGTTGTAGATGTAGATGGTGATCTGGGGATGAGAAGCCCTTCATCCGTGATGGCGAATCGGCACTCATACTTTGTCAGTCCTATCTGAAGTGAATGAATTTGAGGTGGTTTTGTGTCTGCACACACGGAAGGCAAGGTCTCTCTCACGTCCGATGGTCCTTCCTTTGTCTTCATCTCGCCGCTGTGGCCAGATCCTTGATTGTGTCAGGGGCAGACAACTCCCCTCGGCCTGTGCGTTGCTATGGCAGCCAGTAGGCGTGGCTTTCAGGGTTACATGATTGTACGCTGCGGTGTTTGTGTTGCGTTGCTATTAGTTACGGGTTGCTCGTTGTCATGCCCGAGATGGAAGCCGTGCGGCCTTCATTCCAGAGGATGTCTCTGTCAGCATGGAGGTCCATGCGTTTGCTCTCTCTCTCTCTCTCTCTCTCTCTCTCTCTCTCTCTCTCTCTCTCTCTCTCTCTCTCTCTCTCTCTCTCTCTCTCATGTCTGTCAACGCATCTTTCAGTGTACACACGCGCGCTTAGGGTGGGGGGAGGGGGGAGAGGGACAGACAGACAGACAGACACGGAGACAGAGAGAGAGAGAGAGAGAGAGAGAGAGAGAGAGAGAGGTGGCACCACTGAGCTAAATACTACTTCTACAGCATATTCATACAGCTCAGTGGAACACATACACATAAACACACACACACATACACTCACACGCAGACACACATACAGACACACAGACAGACACAAATACACACACACACACACACACACACACACAGATGTTTGAGATGACAAGCAGATGTGCTTATCGTCAGCACACACACACACGCATACACCGACGCACATATAGTAAATGTTCTTTTACGTTAGCAGATTTGCGGTGGCGTTGGCATTAATGCAGGGAGAAACGAGGCTAAACGGATGAACTCTTCGAGAAGGAGTTGTGTTGCTTCGACTCCATCTATCTGTATCGCTAATGGGCGTCGCCCGCACGAGTTGCCTCCCCTGGTCGCTGCTGCGGGTGGTGATGGGAAGACGTGCATGCTGGTAATGACGTTGGCCGGATTGAGGCCCGCATATCAGCCACGGATTCATCGCAAGGAAACCGCTCTTTGGGAACAGTGAGTGGGGAGGGTGAAAATGAACGCCAATTTGCCAGCCGTCCTGGCGTTCCACCATCGAGCCTGCATGCCTGCCTGGTGCCTTTCTTCCTGGAGCCTGCCTGCCTTGTTGCCTTCCTGCCCGCCTGTCTTCTTGTCTCATCGCCTTCCCCTTGAATTTTAGCCTGCCCTCTTGTTTTCTAGCTCATGTTCTAGTTTTCTAGCTGTCTTCTTGTTTTCTAGTCTCCCCACTTTGATTCTTAACCTTCCCACTTGTTTTCAAGCCTTCCCACTTGTTTTCTCGCCTGCCTTCTTATTTTCTAGCCTGTTTTCTTATTTTCTATCATGTTTTCTTGTTTTCTAGCCTGTTTTTTGTTTTCTTGTATGCTTTATTGTTTTCTAGTCTGTTTTATTGTTTTCTAGCCTGCTTTTTTGTTTTCTAGCTGTACACCATTGTTTTCTAGCTGCCTTCTTGTTTTCTAGCCTGCCTTCATGTTTTCTAGTCTGCTCTCTTGTTTTCTAGCCGCTTTCTTGTTTTCTAGCTGACTTCTTGTTTTCTAGTCTGCCTTCATGTTGTCTAGTCTGCTCTCTTGTTTTCTAGCTTGCTTTATTTTTTCTAGCATGTTTTCTTGTTTTCTAGCTGCTTTCTCGTTTTTTAGCCTGCCTTCTTGTTTTCTAGTCTGTTCTCTAGTCTGCCCTCTTGTTTTCTAGCTGCCTCCCTGTTTTCTAGTCTGCAGCTTCTTTGCCTTCGTGACTGCTTATCAATCTGTCCATCCACCGACCGATCTACTTTTCCATTTCCATTCCTGTCACTCTTGCTTCACAACTGGCTTGTTTTCTGACTGCTTTGCTGAGGCACGTCGTCCACGCTGTAATGGGAGTCAGTCACTGAGCTGTGTCATAGAGCCCCGTGGGGTCAGTCACTGAGCTGTGTCATAGAGCCATGTGGAGTCAGTCACTGAGCTGTGTCATAGAGCCCCGTGGGGTCAGTCACTGAGCTGTGTCATAGAGCCCCGTGGGGCCAGTCACTGAGCTGTGTCATAGAGCCCCGTGGAGCCAGTCACTGAGCTGTGTCATAGAGCTCCGTGGAGCCAGTCACTGAGCTGTGTCATAGAGCCCCGTGGAGCCAGTCACTGAGCTGTGTCATAGAGCCCCGTGGAGCCAGTCACTGAGCTGTGTCATAGAGCCTCGTGGGGCCAGTCACTGAGCTGTGTCATAGAGCCCCGTGGGGCCAGTCACTGAGCTGTGTCATAGAGCCCCGTGGGGTCAGTCACTGAGCTGTGTCATAGAGCCCCGTGGAGCCAGTCACTGAGCTGTGTCATAGAGCCCCGTGGGGCCAGTCACTGAGCTGTGTCATAGAGCCCCGTGGGGTCAGTCACTGAGCTGTGTCATAGAGCCCCGTGGAGCCAGTCACTGAGCTGTGTCATAGAGCCTCGTGGAGCCAGTCACTGAGCTGTGTCATAGAGCTCCGTGGAACTTGTCACTGAGCTGTGTCATAGAGCCTCGTGGAGCCAGTCACTGAGCTGTGTCATAGAGCCTCGTGGGGCCAGTCACTGAGCTGTGTCATAGAGCTCCGTGGAACTTGTCACTGAGCTGTGTCATAGAGCTCCGTGGAACTTGTCACTGAGCTGTGTCATAGAGCCTCGTGGAGCCAGTCACTGAGCTGTGTCATAGAGCCTCGTGGAGTCAGTCACTGAGCTGTGTCATAGAGCTCCGTGGAACTTGTCACTGAGCTGTGTCATAGAGCCTCGTGGAGCCAGTCACTGAGCTGTGTCATAGAGCCTCGTGGAGCCAGTCACTGAGCTGTGTCATAGAGCCCCGTGGAGCCAGTCACTGAGCTGTGTCATAGAGCTCCGTGGAACTTGTCACTGAGCTGTGTCATAGAGCCCCGTGGGACCAGTCACTGAGCTGTGTCATAGAGCTCCGTGGAACTTGGCACTGAGCTGTGTCATAGAGCCTCGTGGAGCCAGTCACTGAGCTGTGTCATAGAGCCTCGTGGAGCCAGTCACTGAGCTGTGTCAGAGAGCTCCGTGGAGCCAGTCACTGAGCTGTGTCATAGAGCCCCGTGGAGCCAGTCACTGAGCTGTGTCATAGAGCTCCGTGGGGCAAGTCACTGAGCTGTGTCATAGAGCCCCGTGGGGTCAGTCACTAAGCTGTGTCATAGAGCCCCGTGGGGCCAGTCACTGAGCTGTGTCATAGAGCCTCGTGGGGCCAGTCACTGAGCTGTGTCATAGAGCCCCGTGGGGCCAGTCACTGAGCTGTGTCATAGAGCTCCGTGGGGCCAGTCACTGAGCTGTGTCATAGAGCTCCGTGGAACTTGGCACTGAGCTGTGTCATAGAGTCCCGTGGAGCCAGTCACTGAGCTGTGTCATAGAGCCCCGTGGAGCCAGTCACTGAGCTGTGTCATAGAACCCCGTGGAGCCAGTCACTGAGCTGTGTCATAGAGCCTCGTGGGGTCAGTCACTGAGCTGTGTCAGAGAGCTCCGTGGAGCCAGTCACTGAGCTGTGTCATAGAGCCCCGTGGAGCCAGTCACTGAGCTGTGTCATAGAGCCCCGTGGGGCCAGTCACTGAGCTGTGTCATAGAACCCCGTGGAGTCAGTCACTGAGCTGTGTCATAGAGCCCCGTGGGGTCAGTCACTGAGCTGTGTCATAGAGCTCCGTGGGGTCAGTCACTGAGCTGTGTCATAGAGCCCCGTGGGGTCAGTCACTGAGCTGTGTCATAGAGCTCCGTGGGGTCAGTCACTGAGCTGTGTCATAGAGCCTCGTGGAGCCAGTCACTGAGCTGTGTCATAGAGCTCCGTGGGGTCAGTCACTGAGCTGTGTCATAGAGCTCCGTGGGGTCAGTCACTGAGCTGTGTCATAGAGCCTCGTGGGGTCAGTCACTGAGCTGTGTCATAGAGCTCCGTGGGGTCAGTCACTGAGCAGTGTCATAGAGCCCCGTGGGGTCAGTCACTGAGCTGTGTCATAGAGCCCCGTGGGGTCAGTCACTGAGCTGTGTCACAGAGCCCCGTGGAGCCAGTCACTGAGCTGTGTCATAGAGCCCCGTGGAGCCAGTCACTGAGCTGTGTCATAGAGCCCCGTGGGGCCAGTCACTGAGCTGTGTCATAGAGCCCCGTGGGGCCAGTCACTGAGCTGTGTCATAGAGCCCCGTGGGGCCAGTCACTGAGCTGTGTCATAGAGCTCCGTGCAGCCAGTCTTGCAAAAGAAGACGGCCCAACACGGCTGGATCTGCCTGCGAGGACATGGCGTCCTGAAACGCTAACTCGGGGCAGCACGACTAGGGAGCTGGCCGTCTTTCCCCGACGGTGGTGGCAGTCTGCCTTGAGGACTTGCATGTCGCCATGCATCAGAAGTACTGACGCTAAGTTCACTGATCCTGACGGATGCACACTGGTGCAGTCTCCGTTAGGATTGTTCCTGTGTTGCGTCTCGGGAGGAGAAAAAAAAAAGCTTTTTGTGGCATCAAAGATGAGGATTGGGGCATGCAACAAGACATGCTTATGTTTGGTGCACGCGGATGTCACTGACGCTGACTGTATCCCGATATACGTGAAATAAACTTCATTGTAGACACCTGCGTCCTCACATCCGACTCTGTACGTGAACAGTGAGTGGGACTCAGAGGTGACTGGAGAGTCGCTTTCGCACCTGCCTCGTCTCTACGAAGACTCAGTGGATTGCATATTCTAAACAAGTTTGAGGGTTTGGGAAGTTCCTGTAAATTTATTTGTCTTTCTGACTTGGCCCGTCGTAGACGTTTGAACCAAAGCTATCGACACAAGGTAACAGCCAGTATAACATCCCACATTGTCACAGTATTTCAATAAACACAGATTTCTCCATCCCAGGGATAGAACCACGGTACTGCGCCTCGCACATCGTCCAACCCCAAAGCATGCTTGCCCATCTCCGCCTGTCAATGACATGGTTTCAACAAATTTGTGTTTATTGAAATACCGTGACAATGTGGGATGTTATACTGGCTGCTACCTTATTATTATTATAAATCACTCTTATACCGCGCGATACTCCCACTCAGTGAGACTCAAAGCGCTTCAGCCGATGTCGAGGCTGCCTCTCAGTGTGTAGTGTCTCAAGTCAATGAGACCAGTGTCCTGCTGCCAAGGGCGCTGGCACACTGTTTTCCACCTTGTGTCGATAGCTAACGTCTACGACGGGCCAAAGCAGAAAGACAAAAAATATTTACAGGAAGTTTCCAACCCTTCAAACTTGTTTAGAATATACAACAGTTCCTGCCAGCCCACTCCCCAGTTTTCTCCCCTCTTGCATGAGTACACGGTCAGCCCCTCAGCCTCTACTCGCTTGTTGAAACCATGTCTTTGACAGGCGGAGATGGGCGAGCATGCTTTGGGGTTGGACGATGTGCGAGGCGCAGTGCCGTGGTTCCATCCCTGGGATGGAGAAATCTGTGTTTATTGAAATTCAGTGGAGTGCATCCAGCTCAGAGACCGGTAGATTGTCTGCCAGACTGAGGACCTGTTCCGTGCAAGGAGAACTGGGTGAGGTCGCCGCCAGAGGTCGCGGTCTGGTGTCGGAGCCCTGGAAGGGGCAGGAGGGAAGGCCGTTTGTTTCCCCTGGCCAGCTTCTTAGCAGCTCCCCCTTCCTCGTCCTCTGCGTGCCAGCGTCCTCTTGGACCAGTCCTGACAGGCAAGACCTGGCTTGCTTCCACTGGAGAATCGCGTCTCCTCCATGAAAATTCATGCAGCACGCTTATCGAGACATCGCACCCCTCGATTTCGTAATCGTGTACACGTGGTTGATTTTTTCGAATTATGGACGCGATGCTAACACACCCCCCCCCCCCCCTTTCTCTGCTCCTTCCTACCCCCAACCTCCCCACCCACAGAAAACCCTTTAAATCCATGCTATCGCCGCATTTCTTAAAATGTGTCGCTTGCTGCAAGAGGCCAGTCATTGTGGCTGGTAAGATCGCCATGATGAAGATTCAAGAAGTACACAATGCACAGAAAATATGTTGTCGTTCAAACTGTTATATGTAGCGATGGAAATGGTATGTCCATTTCCCTTCCAATTGGGGTTAGTACTTTTATCAAGACATTCGGTATGCTCTCTCTCTCTCTCTCTGTCTCTCTCTGTCTCTCTGTCTCTCTGTCTCTGTCTCTCTCTCTCTCTCTCTCTCTCTCTCTCTCTCTCTGTGTCTCTCCCTCCCTTTCCCTTCCCCCCCCTCTCTCTCTCTCTCTCTCTCTCTCTCTCTCTCTCTCTCTCTCTCTCTCTCTCTCTCTCTCTCTCTCTCTCTCTCTCTGTGTCTCTCCCTCCCTTTCCCTTCCCCCCCCCTCTCTCTCTCTCTCTCTACCCCCCTCCTCTCTCTCTACCCCCCCCCCCCCTCCCTCTCTCGCTTGTGTGCTTGTTATTTGTTGTGTGTTTTCAAAATTATCAGCAAGTCTTACTCGTTTCATTTGCTGAACGCATCTTATTGTTTTCTGTGCACCTCGTCACAAAGACTTGATCGGAGTAGAGATGGGTCTGTCTAGCGAATAAGTAGTCAGTTCATCTGCTTTTCTTTCATCATCCTCCATTGAACAGGTCGGTGTTACTACTCAGAAGATGACTATCGCGCCGGTGGGCGAGAGCAGGCCGAGGGAGATGGGAGATAGGGGAACAGCTGAGCAGACGGCAGACTTACGGCGGAGCACGGTGGAGCACGGGAAGAGATGCCAATCCCACTCCCGTAGCAGTGGCATTAGTCTACCTGTCTGTCTGCGGCCTGCCTCCTGCTGACCCCTCATTTTCCTCCCTCCCTCCCCCCCCCCCCCCCTTTCCCTATCTGCCTGTCTGCACTTTCCTTCTCTGTACTATGTGTGTTGGTATCTGTCGATCAGTCTGCCTGCCTGCCTGCTAGTCTGTCTGTCCGCCCGCTCTTCTGTCCGACAGTCTGTCGCACTACATGTATATTTAACCAGTCCGAAGGAATAAATTCGATTATAAGAAGAAGTATTTCATTCTTCAACTAAAATCAAGCAGGGAAATCGACCGAGACCCTTGTCATCTGTGTGCGTGTAGCAGCAGACTGCGAGGGTGCCAAAGGTGGACGGGGGGGTGTGGCTGGGGGGGGGCAGGGGAGAAAGCAGTGTGCGTGTGAACTTTAATTGCGTTTCCATTCCTGCTCTGGACAGGCAGGAGAGCGCGATGTCGGTCTGCTTGGAGCCAATCATCCCTGATAAAATTTGCACGAGCAATCCGTCTTGTGTGGGGGAAGGGCGGTGTCGCCCGTGTAATCTCTGATGGGACGGCCGAGTGGGGATATGCGTCTCTCTCTCTTTCTCTCTCTCTCTCTCTCTCTCTCTCTCTCTCTCTCTCTCTCTCTCTCTCTCTCTCTCTCTCTCTCTCTCTCTCTCTCTCTCTCTCTCTCTCTCTCTCCCTACTGCTTGCTGTGCACCCACACGACAATAATTTGAAGCTAACGACAAGTGTACTTCTGATCTGATCCGCAATCCACACATACACGTGTTTAATTAATAAATACATGTATTACTTTAGCATTGATAATTGTGCTCTGGAATACGCGTGTTGCTCATTCACCCCAAACACTTGTCTTCGTTTCGAATCAGACAGCGTAGGTTTGTCCGCTGTTGGAATACGGAACGGAGTGCATCGCTCTCACGGCGGGGCCATGCAGTTTGATGTGGACGTGGAAAAACGAGACGCAACTCAAGGCTTCATTTGAAGTCTGGCGCTCTCTGTCCAGCCACGTTTCTGTGGACATGCGTGGACACGCAACTTGGGCGACCTTTGGAAAGGAGCCTCATTGCACGCTATTGCCTTCGTGTTGTGTGACTGTTGAGAAAGAGTGAGGTTTATTTAGACTGTGTTCATGTACATGTGTAAGCTGTGTGTTGAAAAAAGCCTGAGTTGCAACATTCATGTGCGTGAGATGTGTAATCACTCAAAAGGAGCCGAATATTGACAGCATTCACACGTGCATTTATTTTGTTGCAACTGAAAGAAAAAAAGCAAGTTTCAACAAATGTATAGTGAGACGTGTGTGCAAGTTGTGACGGCGTTCCTCTATTGTTGCAGGATGTGAGGAAGGAGAGCCTCGCGCGATTCAGCTCCTCCTGCCCCGTGCTGGATGTCCAGGGAAGGGACTCCCCTCTGCTTGCCATTGATGACGGAGGTCAGTGTCCGCCTTGCCTGGACGCCCTGTCTCGCGTGCCTCTGTCTCGCGTGCCTGTCTCGCGTGCCACGCTACTGGCCGCGGTGGTGTGTGGGTGTGGGCGTCTTTGTGTGTACGTAAGGCATTCTAGTAAACTAGAGATTTCGCCTACCGGCAAAAGTATCTCTAGCACAGTTCACATCACGTGATGGAAGGTTTTTGGCCAATTTATGCAAGCGGACGTCACACGAGAGGCTTGTGGGATAGCCGATGTGCTCCCTGACATACGCCATTAAAGTAGTTCTAAGACTATTTCGCACAAAACTCTTAACTTACTCTTGTTGAGACAACAAACAAACGTTTATTCGATACAATAAAATGTTTGTGTTGAAATGGAACCAAGTTTTTACATCTTAATGATTTCTGTAAAAAGTGGAGAGAAAAATAGTATCAGAACGAACTATTTTTAGCGCAAGGCTGTAATGCCAAGGGTCAAGCCTATTACGCATTCATTGCGAACTGTGCCAGAGTCAATACTACTGACTCGGGTTTACAGAATGTACGTAAGGTCCCCCGCCGTAACAAGAAAACTCAGGGACAGCGTGCCTTCTCCTATATTGGATCTGTAACCTGGAATAGTCTCCCTCTCTCAGTCCGTCATTCTGACACTCTGCCCCAGTTCAAAAGTGCTCTTTCGACCCACCTCTTCCGATCCGCTTTTCCCGCTGAGCTGCTTCGCCTTACTTGACCTTGCCTGCAAGTGCTGTGTATATTGTATAGTTTGTTCTATTAGACTTCAGTTTTTGTTTTATTTATGTGTGTAGTGTGTGAGTTTTTGTGGGATTGTGGTGTTGAGTGGTTGTATGAGTGTTGATTCTTTGGATTGTAAACGCCATGAGCTTGCCTGTCAAGGGAAGGTATGTGCGTAAATAAACTATATTAGTAGTATTATTATATGTGAGCGTACACGTGTGCGTGTTTGTGTAGTGTGTGTGTAATCTGTGTGTGCGTGTGTTGTGTTTTGTGTGTGTATATCTGTGTGTGCGTGTGTTGTGTTGAGTATATATATATATGTGTGTGCGTGTTGTGTTGTGTGTGTAATCTGTGTGTGCGTGTTTGTGTAGTGTGTGTAATCTGTGTGTGCGTGTTTGTGTAGTGTGTATAATCTGTGTGTGCGTGTTTGTGTTGTGTGTATGTAATCTGTGTGTGCGTGTTTGTGTAGTATATATGTAATCTATGTGTGCATGTTTGTGTTGTGTGCGTGTGTATGTGTGTGTGTGTTTTTGTAGTATGTGTAATCTGTATGTGCATGCTTGTGTAGTGTGTGTAATCTGTGTGTGCGTGTTTGTGTAGTGTATGTGTAATCTGTGTGTGTGTGTTTGTGTAGTGTGTGTGTAATCTATGTGTGCATGTTTGTGTTGTGTGCGTGTGTATGTGTGTGTGTGTTTTTGTAGTATGTGTAATCTGTATGTGCATGCTTGTGTAGTGTGTGTAATCTGTGTGTGCGTGTTTGTGTAGTGTATGTGTAATCTGTGTGTGTGTGTTTGTGTAGTGTGTGTGTAATCTGTGTGTGCGTGTTTGTGTAGTGTGTGTGTAATCTGTGTGTGCATGTTTGTGTTGTGTGCGTGTGTCTGTGTGTGTGTGTTTTTGTAGTATCTGTAATCTGTATGTGCATGTTTGTGTTGTGTGTATGTAATTTGAGTGTGTGTGTTTGTGTAGTGTGTGTAATCTGTGTGTGCATGTTTGTGTAGTGTGTGTGTAATCTGTGTGTGCGTGTTTGTGTAGTGTGTGTGTAATCTGTGTGTGCGTGTTTGTGTAGTGTGTGTGTAATCTGTGTGTGCGTGTTTGTGTAGTGTGTGTAATCTGTGTGTGCGTGTTTGTGTAGTGTGTGTGTAATCTGTGTGTGCGTGTTTGTGTAGTGTGTGTAATCTGTGTGTGCGTGTTTGTGTAGTGTGTATGTAATCTGTGTGTGCGTGTTTGTGTAGTGTATGTGTAATCTGTGTGTGCGTGTTTGTGTTGTGTGTATGTAATCTGTGTGTGCGTGTTTGTGTAGTGTGTGTATGTAATCTGTGTGTGCGTGTTTGTGTAGTGTGTATGTAATCTGTGTGTGCGTGTTTGTGTAGTGTGTATGTAATCTGTGTGTGCGTGTTTGTGTAGTGTGTATGTAATCTGTGTGTGCGTGTTTGTGTAGTGTATGTAATCTGTGTGTGCGTGTTTGTGTAGTGTGTGTGTAATCTGTGTGTGCGTGTTTGTGTAGTGGGTATGTAATCTGTGTGTGCGTGTTTGTGTAGTGTATGTAATCTGTGTGTGCGTGTTTGTGTAGTGTGTGTGTAATCTGTGTGTGCGTGTTTGTGTAGTGTGTATGTAATCTGTGTGTGCGTGTTTGTGTAGTGTGTGTGTAATCTGTGTGTGCGTGTTTGTGTAGTGTATGTGTAATCTGTGTGTGCGTGTTTGTGTAGTATATGTGTAATCTGTGTGTGCGTGTTTGTGTAGTGTATGTGTAATCTGTGTGTGCGTGTTTGTGTAGTGTATGTGTAATCTGTGTGTGCGTGTTTGTGTAGTATATGTGTAATCTGTGTGTGCGTGCTTGTGTAGTGTATGTGTAATCTGTGTGTGCGTGTTTGTGTAGTGTGTGTGTAATCTGTGTGTGCGTGTTTGTGTAGTATATGTGTAATATGTGTGTGTGTGTTTGTGTAGTATATATGTAATCTGTGTGTGCGTGTTTGTGTAGTGTGTGTGTAATCTGTGTGTGCGTGTTTGTGTAGTGTGTGTGTAATCTGTGTGTGCGTGTTTGTGTAGTGTGTGTAATCTGTGTGTGCGTGTTTGTGTAGTGTGTGTATGTAATCTGTGTGTGCGTGTTTGTGTAGTATATATGTAATCTGTGTGTGCGTGTTTGTGTAGTATATGTGTATTCTGTGTGTGCGTGTTTGTGTAGTGTGTGTGTAATCTGTGTGTGCGTGTTTGTGTAGTGTGTGTGTAATCTTTGTGTGCGTGTTTGTGTAGTATATATGTAATCTGTGTGTGCGTGTTTGTGTAGTATATGTGTAATCTGTGTGTGCGTGTTTGTGTAGTGTGTGTAATCTGTGTGTGCGTGTTTGTGTAGTGTGTGTGTAATCTGTGTGTGTGTGTTTGTGTAGTGTATGTGTAATCAGTGTGTGTGTGTTTGTGTAGTGTGCGTAATCTGTGTGTGCGTGTTTGTGTAGTGTATGTAATCTGTGTGTGCGTGTTTGTGTAGTGTGTGTATGTAATCTGTGTGTGCGTGTTTGTGTAGTGTGTGTATGTAATCTGTGTGTGCGTGTTTATGTAGTGTGTGTATGTAATCTGTGTGTGTGTGTTTGTGTAGTGTGTGTAATCTGTGTGTGCGTGTTTGTGTAGTGTATGTGTAATCTGTGTGTGCGTGTTTGTGTAGTGTGTGTATGTAATCTGTGTGTGCGTGTTTGTGTAGTGTGTGTGTAATCTGTGTGTGCGTGTTTGTGTAGTGTGTGTGTAATCTGTGTGTGCGTGTTTGTGTAGTGTGTGTAATCTGTGTGTGCGTGTTTGTGTAGTGTGTGTATGTAATCTGTGTGTGCGTGTTTGTGTAGTGTGTGTAATCTGTGTGTGCGTGTTTGTGTTGTGTGTATGTAATCTGTGTGTGCGTGTTTGTGTAGTGTATGTGTAATTTGTGTGTGTGTGTTTGTGTAGTGTGTTTAATCTGTGTGTGCGTGTTTGTGTAGTGTGTGTGTAATCTGTGTGTGCGTGTTTGTGTAGTGTGTGTGTAATCTGTGTGTGCGTGTTTGTGTAGTGTGTGTAATCTGTGTGTGCGTGTTTGTGTTGTGTGTATGTAATCTGTGTGTGCGTGTTTGTGTAGTGTATGTGTAATCTGTGTGTGCATGTTTGTGTAGTGTGTATAATCTGTGTGAGTGTTTGTGTTGTGTGCGTTTGTCTTTGTGTGCGTGTTTGTATTGAGTGTATGTATCTGTGAATGCGTGTGTTGTGTTTTGTGTGTGTATATCTGTGTGTGCGTGTGTTGTGTGTATATCTGTGTGTGCGTGTGTTGTGTTGTGTGCGTTTCTGTGTGTGCGTGTTTTGTTGTGTGTGTTTCTGTTTGTGCGTGTTTGTGTTGTGTGCGTGTTTGCGTTGTGTGTGTGTGTAAATGTATGTGTGTGCGTGTTTGTGTTGTGTGTGTATCTGTGTGCGCGTGTTTGTTGAGTGTGCATATATGTGTGCGTGTTTGTGATGTGTGTGTATCTGTGTTCGTATTTGTGTTGTGTGTATCTGTGTATGCGTGTTTATGTTGTGTGTATGTGATTTGTATCTGAGTGTGCGTGTGTTGTGTGTATATGCGTGTTTGTGTTGTGTGTATGAATCTGTGTGCGCGCGTTTGTGTTGTGTGTGTGTGTGTGTATGTGTGTGTGTATGTGTGTGTGTGTGTGTGTGAGTATGTGTGTTTGTATGTATGTGTGTGTGTATGTGTGTGTGTGTTGGTATGTGTGTGTGTATGTATGTGTGTGTTGTGTGTATGTGTGTGTGTATGTGTGTGTGTTGGTATGTTTGAGTGTGTAAGTATGTGTGTGTGTTGTTTATGTGTATGTGTGTGTGTATGTGTGTATGTGTATGTGTGTTGGTATGTGTGTGTGTATGTATGTGTGTGTGTTGTGTGTGTGTATATCTATGTGTGTGTGTTGTGTGTGTGTATGTGTGTGTATGTGTGTGTTGTGTGTGTGTTGTGTGTGTGTTGTGTGTGTATGTGTGTGTATGTGTGTGTGTGTTGGTATGTGTGTGTGTATGTGTGTGTGTTGTGTGTGTATGTGTGTGTGTATGTATGTGTGTGTATGTGTGTGTGTGTGTTGGTATGTGTGTGTATGTATGTATGAGTGTGTGTTGTGTGTGTATGTGTGTATGTATGTGTGTGTGTATGTGTGTGTATGTGTACAAAGACTGATAGGCCGTAAAACTCCCTTTATCTTATTCATCTTACCCACGAAACATGCAAGTTGATATTTTCCTGGGGAAGAACTTCTGTACCTAGCATCAAAACATCCCCTACCTACGTAGCAATTTCCCCTCCTGACCAAGCGGTCTGTCACGCTGAATTGTTGTTGGCCAGTCGTCCGCCTTCATCAGTGCTGGCTGGTGCTCGGCAGCGAAGAGGGAACTTTTAACGACTTCGCAAGTTTTGATGCGAGCTTGCTTCTTGCAGGCTACTGGAAGATCGCGCCTGCAGTCAGCCATCGTTGGGGCTCAATGAGATTTTGTCCAGGTCTTTAGAGTCATGCTAGGGTGATCCTTTCTTATCGTCCAGGAGAGCTAACAAGGGGCAATAACCGTGTAGCGAGTGTGGGCATTAGTGGAGGTGGGTGTTGCGGGGTGTATTCATCTGCTGGGGTGTAATTCATGAACTTGGACTTTCGCGAGCACTGGTCTTGGACTTGTGAGTCCAGGACTAGTCCCAGACCACCGCTAGTCTATGGACTAGTCCTGGACTCAGCGAGTCTATGATTCACGAACCCAGACTGGGTGTTGACTTGAAAGGCTGGGACTGATTGACCTAGTCCATGGATTATTTTTAGAACGATGTGGATTTCCCGGGGATTCCGCCCAGTGCGCAAGCGCATAGCGTACCGCTTTAAACTTCCCGTCAAAAATGACGGCCACGATCGGTAGCAAAACCTCGAAGAAAAGCCCCGATTTCACGGAGCGAGAATCGGTAGCTATCATAAAAGCGGTGTCAGCAAGATACGGATGTACATTAACAGCAGCATACACACAGCCCAAGCAAACAAAAAAAGACGGACAGCGTGGGAGGGCGGTGACAAATGAAGTGCGAGCTGAGTGAGGCTGGCTCGAGTGTGTGTGTGTGTGTGTGTGTGTGTGTGTGTGTGTGTGTGTGTGTGTGTGTGTGTGTGTGTGTGTGTGTGTGTGTGTGTGTGTGTGTGTGTGTGTGTGTGTGTCACCGTTTATTAAGTTCATCAGCAAGAGGCAAACGAGCAGAAGATCAAGTTTGACAATATGGCAGGATTTCCAAGTGAGAGCCATTGAAATTCAGTAAGGAAGGGATGGAACAATAATCTGTCTTGATGAGGATAAATATACACACACAATGACACACACACACACACACACACACACACACACACACACACACACACACACACACACACACACACACACACACTCTAGCCTCAGCGTACCGCTTCAAACTTCCCGTCAAAAATGTCAGTCACGATCGGTAGCAAAACCTCGAAGAAAAGCCCCGATTTCACGGAGCGGGAATCGGATAGCTATCATAAAAGCGGTGTCAGCAAGATACGGATACATTAAAAGCAGCATACACACAGCCCAAGCAAACAAAAGAAGATGGACAGCGTGGGAGGAGGTGACAAATGAAGTGCGAGCTGAGTGAGGCTGGCTCGAGTGTGTGTGTGTGTGTGTGTGTGTGTGTGTGTGTGTGTCACCGTTTATTAAGTTCATCAGCAAGAGGCAAACGAGCAGAAGATCAAGTTTTACAATATGGCAGGATTTCCAAGTGAGAACCATTGAAATTCAGTAAGGAAGGGGTGGAACAATAATCTGTCTTGATGAGGATAAAATATACACACACAGTGACACTGACACACACACGCACTCACAGAGTCACACACACTCGATCAGCCTCAACTCACTTTCCGCACCAAACTCGTGAAACCCTGGCGATCGTCACACATTTTCTCAGTTAACAAAAATAAAGCAATTTAATCTGAGCAGTGTTTTCATAACACAGATGCAATTTTAATGTATCGTTTTCATAGCATCAGACAACACTAGCATTGTACCCAATGTCAACAGCAGCAGGCAGGTTCGAGGACAACACTGTTTACTGGTGTCGCAGCGGTCCGCGCTTCAGCTATAAATAGCAGTGCGCGAAGCTCGGCGACCTGTATTTCCAACTGTAAAATGTAAGCGTTTTCACGACCTATTGATGCAATCAACATACAGCTTTCATAATTTAATGCTGTTCATGGCTTATACTTTCTTTGGATGGGTTTCCAGTGTCCCAAAATACAGCTTATTATTTGCGAACCGTGAACAGGTCGGCCATTTAATTTCGCGCTGGTCTTGGACTTTGGTGTGTAGTCTAACAAATCCTTGGACCACCGTAGTCCGCAGTTCAGTCTGCCGACTGAACAAAGTCCACGTTCATGAATTGTAGACTACGACAGTCCAAGTTCATGAATTGTAGACAACGACAGTGGTCCGAGACTAGTCTTAGACCACGCTGAAAGTCCAAGTTCATGAATTACACCCCTGAGGTCTGCCTGGATATGGGGTTGGGGGGTGCATTCAACTGCTGAGGAGGTCTGCCTGGATATGGGGGTGGGGGTGGGGGTGGGGGTCATTCAACTGCTGAGGAGGTCTGCCTGGATATGGGGGTGGGGGGGAGCATTCAACTGCTGAGGAGGTATGCCTGGAAGTCTCCTGTCCACACAAGGCTGGCATTTGCCCCACGGTTCATGGTGCCACGCTGTGTGTGGGTCAAACGGTGGACGGCAGAGGAGGAGAAAGACTGCAGAGCTCCCCATTGTACTTTATTTGTAGCGGTAGGCAGGCCTGGAGGGGCAGACTGCACGGCTGGCCACAGCGCTAAACAGTCTCTAAGTGCCTCCCTCCTTGCCACCTGTCTTCGCAGGCCCTGCTCTGTAGTGCCTTTCCTCCACGCTGGTGATCTGCGGCAGTCTTGGAGGCACCCTGCCCTACGTGTCCCTCACACGCGGAGTTGTTCAGGCAGTGCGCACACTCTCGGCACTAGCGCTTCAGTAATGTTCTTATCCTGTTGGTTGGTTGAAAACGCATACGAAACCTCCCAGTATATCTTAATATTAGCACCGAATGCAAAATTGCTTCATGATGCTGTGTTGTTTGCTGTCGATGGTGCCTTCATTCGCACTGCATACGTCGATTATTATGGGAAAAGGTTGTTGTCCATGGGTCAGTCCATCGAACTCTCATTGGGATCTGTGTCAAAAGAGCGGACAAACCTTGAAATGGCGAAGCAGCTCGTGACGTCGGCTGGACGTTGCAGAACATGCGGGGAGGCCGACGAAGGCTGCTGGGCAGAGCACGCGCCCCTCGTAAAGCCCCACCTGCTTTTATTCTCCACTCTCATTGTCCTCCCAAGACCCGGAGTCTTGCTCCAGCTCCTCGTCACGCCGTGAAGGACTGGCATCCCTTTTTCCCGGCATCCCCTTTTCCCGGCATCTGCTCGCCACCGCGGGTCATTTCAGCGCCGTGCAGTTTCGATCAAGGACTGCTGGGACTGCTGGGACTGCTTTTCTTCCGCTTTTTGTGTTGTCTGTCTAGGGTCTTTCCTCACCCAGTTCGCTCGAATTCGACCTCGTGGTGTTGCTGAAAACATATATTTCAGCTTCTTCTAGCAGAGTTGTCGCGGAAATGGCGTGATTTTTTTTCTTCTCTCGAATACAAAAGCCCCAGCGTTTGCATGGAGGACTTCCTCCTCCAGTCTCCAGTGGATGTACTTCAGTGTCGTTGTCGCCAGGAAGTGCCAGGACCTCGCTGCTAGGTCGTATCACTGCGACTGCCTCCACACCGAGGAATGGAGATGTACAGGCGGAGCGATCTATGAAAAGGACAAGATGCAGTCCGAACCAGCAGTGCTGCCACACCTTCTGGCTTGGTGCTCTTGCAGTGGCGAGCTCTTGCTGCGTGGAGTGTGGAGACCAAGGGGGGTAGAGCCGCCGCCAGGTAGAGCTTCCTTCCGCCCAGGTGCGAGAGGACAGGTTTGCCTTGGCCCCCAGCCAAGCGCCTCTCGTCGTGTTGCTCTTCCTCCCCTCGCAAGCAAGTGTGAATCACCGTGTTTTACTGGCAGCGCAACAACGTGTGAAAGTGTGCCAGCATCCCGGCCGTGCTGCCGCGGTTGGCGCTCGTGGCCAGACCAGAGCTCTGGGCTGGGCAAAAACGCCGCGCTCTGCTCGCTCTGGACTGCAATCTCTGGCTGCTGCGGGCCGGACGTGGCGAGAGGGGATGAGGAAGTCGCTGGCCCCGTGGCCCTCGCCACTAACGACGTTCATTCCCATCTCGAGGCGCGCATTGAGCACGCTAATGTCATGAGGAGCCTATGCCCTGCCCATCGCCAGACCCGTGTCCAGGGAGCCACTGTCCCTGCCTGCCTGCCGCCTGAGGGCGATGGGGGACTGGCCATGACCGACCCTGTGGAAGTCTTCCCCTGCCGTTTCGAAATCCTAGAGTTTTCTCGTGACGTTTCCCGTGCTTTTTCGTCGAAGCCAGTCCTGTTTCCTCTGAAGCGGCGACTCCCCGAGGATTGCGGCAGCGCGAGTGTGAGGCGTGCATGTACACACATCCGCAGGCGTAGCAGTTGCAGCGGCAACACCTGCGTCAGTGGCTGTGTATTGTCTCAGGAGCCGTCTGCTATCGAGGTTGGTGGCTTTCCTGCCACCTACTGCCCTTTTGTGGTGGACGCTTCCTGTCCGTCGTCAGGTAGAGATTCATCTTTGCGCATGGAGCATTAGGCACTGAGCCTGCTGTGCGTGGGTACACGAATTGCACAGACCCGCAGTCAGTAGAAGAAGAATTCACCCATTGTTTGGTTCGCAGGGTGTTTAGTTTCCTGTGTGGATCACGATAAAGTAACATTGATTTTCGCTTAGGTTGTCTCCAGTTAATGTCAAAGGGACACCTGTATTTGACGCCACTGCTGGGCCAGAACAACACGCAAAGTGTAATCTGCATGTATTTCTTACCAGCCTTTCCCTTTATATATATTCCTGGTTGAACGGTTATCCAAAGAAAAATTACCACAGTGATTTATCAAACGACTAAGTTGAATTGAACATATTAAATCAGGGTACTCTGTGTGTGTGTGTGTGTGTGTGTGTGTGTGTGTGTGTGTGTGTGTGTGTGTGTGTGTGTGTGTGTGTGAGTGAATTATTTTATATCATCACTAGAGGATGATACAGATGATTCGTCGTTCAGAGTTGTGAAATACCGGTAATGGAGTGTTGTTTGTGTGCGAAGTGTCTGGATTGGATTGGGTCCTCTTTTCCATCGCTACCACAGTTACACACAGAAGAAAGGAGAGCAGGACAGTAAAAGCACACGTCTGGTGTGGGCTCTGTGGACGCCACTGTCTCCACCTTCCTTGCCTGTCTAGTGGCGTCACTGTCTCCACCTTCCTTGCCTGTCTAGTGACGTCACTGTCTCCACCTTCCTTGCCTGTCTAGTGACGTCACTGTCGCGACCTTCCTTGCCTGTCTAGTGACGTCACTGTCTCCACCTTCCTTGCCTGTCTAGTGACGTCACTGTCTCCACCTTCCTTGCCTGTCTAGTGGCGTCACTGTCTCCACCTTCCTTGCCTGTCTAGTGACGTCCCTGTCTCCACATTCCTTGCCTGTCTAGTGACGTCACTGTCTCCACCTTCCTTGCCTGTCTAGTGACGTCACTGTCTCCACCTTCCTTGCCTGTCTAGTGACGTCACTGTCTCCACCTTCCTTGCCTGTCTAGTGGCGAGTGAGTGCACCTCTCAGGGTTATTTCCACTGCACTTTAAGAAGACGTTTACAATGATGAATACATTGATAGGCAAAGCACTGGCGTAGATAGAAACGACGATAGTGATGGTGATGGTTGTGGTGATTACGAGAATAAGATCGGTGATGATGATGATGATGATGATGATG
>JAWQFJ010001261.1:0-11267 GCA_034096865.1 Theodoxus fluviatilis
TGTACTCACCCTTTTCATCCGTCCGGGCGTCTGTAAAAAACTTTAACGTTGGATTTTTCTCAGAGACTATTAAGTCTATTAACACCCAATTTGGCATGATGGTGTAGGATGACAAGGCGTACAAAAACATACATAGTAACTTGACCTTGCTTCAAAGTCAAGGTCGCAGGGGCCGTAAATGTTGTCTAAAAAACAGCCATTTTTCACATTTTCCCAATTTTCTCTGACGTTTTTCAGATTGGATACCTGACCTATGTATGGTATATAGGACAAAGTAATCCCTATCTTTTGATACCAGTTTGATTGACCTTGCTTCAAGGTCAAGGTCACAAGAGCTCTTTAAAGTTGGATTGTATACATATTTTGAAGTGACCTTGACCCTGAACTATGGAAGATAACTGTTTCAAACTTAATAATTATGTGGGGAACATGTTATACTTTTATCACGAGACACATTTGGTCACATATCATCAAGGTCAAGGTCACTTTGACCCTTATGAAATGTGACCAAAATGGGGTAGTGAACCACTAAAAGTGACCATATCTCATGGTAGAAAGTGCCAATAAGCACCATTGTGCTTCCTATGTCTTGAATTAACAGCTTTGTGTTGCATGACCTTGGATGACCTTGACCTTGGGTCAAGGTCACATGTATTTTGTAGGGAAAATATGTAAAGCAGTTCTTAGTGTATGATGTCATTGCTAGGTTTAGTTGTTTGACCTTGAAGGTCACCTGAAGGTCAAGGTCATGTAAAGGACAAGGTCAAGCATGTGAGTTGTATGGGCTTTGCCCTTCTTGTTCTTCCTAGGCATGCACATTTATTGGAACATGCACATATATTTGCAAGTTTTTGTTTTATGTTCTTTTTTCCTTGCATGTGAGTGGTTATATTGATCTGTAAGCATTTAACTCGGCAGGATTCAATACTTTAGGATTGACTTTGGTCTCAAATGATATACTTATTGCCTTTTTTGCAAAAAAGATTGAGATTATTGATTGAGCTGCTCGTTGCTTTGTTTGCAGAAAATATTACGCATTCATATTTCCCTGACCAGGAATTAATAAGAAGTCATCATTGTTGTGGCAGGGGGACAGGACGCATCACATGGAGGATGCTGTGAACCAGATCCGACTGCAGAGGCAGAGACAACGGAAGGAGAAGGCAGAGCTGGAGAAAATGGAGGAGATGGAATGCAACCAGTTTCTTGGAGGTACAGCAGCTTTCTGACGTTTTTTAGTGTCTTGTACTAAAGTTGTAGCAAACATTTTAAAGGTAGAAACGGGGTTGTTAACCCTCAAAGTGCCACAGTCCGAAAATCTTAACTGCGACGGTGGAATACCGCAGTCAGGTTTTTTGATAACTTGACAGTACCGTCACTAAGCTCACTCTCCATTGGTTCTATCAACCAAAAAGAGCACAGCACACATAAGAGCTGGTCCACCATCAGTGCCGAAGCACTGGAAGTTGGCTTTTTGTTTTGTTATCACAGCACTCTAAGGGTTAGTTGTGTTCATGAATAGTGTAGTCTGAACTTGCTGGTTGGCATAATAGAATTTCCTCACAGCAGCTGCAAATGGAGAATGGAGTAAAAGTGAATCTGTAATTGTGTGTAGCAAACTGAGGTACGCATACAAAGCTGACCTGATCTGGTTAAACTTAAAGGTACACAAAGTCCCTTGGACAAAACACCTGAAAAGGCAGGTAAAGAGTCTGACAAGATTTTTGTTCTAATTTCTAGCTTCTGGGAACAATTTTCTCGCATCTCAGGAAGTTTTGAACATAAGCACAGCCTAACAGGTGGTTTAATTGATGGCGGTAAAGAAGTGCTGACCTTTCTGTGTGATCTGCAAAGCAGTGATTTTGCATGAATTGAATAAAAAATTTGAATCTCTATAAGTCTATTGATTTTGTAACTGGTAAATATTATGTGATTCTGAAATTCTTTCCTAGTCTTGCATTGCATTTAATCCTGTTTTGAAATAACTTTGTAAAATGCATTTGACCCCATTGCTAAAGACTTGACACTCCCTGCCTCTGTCACCTTTAACAATTGTTTTCTCAAAACAGCTGATTTGTGGGTAGTCAAATGTAATATCCAATAATTTCATTTTGAAATACCCTATTTCTCTCTTTCTTGCACCCATTCAAAGCTGTAGTTTTTTTGGTGATAATGATATTTCAAAATCTTAAAATCCAATTTATATTGGATCAGGTCACAAATGAAGGCTGAATGTACACAAAGGCAATGCATATCATTCAGTTGTCATGGTATGTTACACTGTTTTTGGCAATTATAACTACAGTGCTTGTGAGGTTGCACATGAAAGAATTTCTAAATCTAAGCCATAGGAAATCGTACTTCCATACTAGATCTGGAGAGTAGTTCACAGTTGCTGTGTGTGTTGTATCTCTTATGTGTGCATCGAACACTTTCATTTGCTCCTTGAAATTAAATATGAATAGGTGACCACATGACAGTCTTGATGACAAAATGTAGATGGTCACTGGTTGCAACTCTGTTCTTTCACTCCATCCCATTATCTGCAACCCCTAGCTGCTGGAATTTTGGGGCCTTAGCTCTGTAATTCAGCCAGATTCAGCTCCATGCAGCCTAAATGGCCTCCACAGGACAACAGAACTACATCATGTCCTTTGAATGGAACCTGTGTGCAGAGTTCTCAGAGATAGGATCCAAGTAGTCGCTACAGAAGAATAATAAACTAACTGCTAAAGAGAGAGATGAGGGTTTGAACATTGATCAATCCTTGATTTCCGTTGTGATTTTGAACCACTTGCTTTCCTGCAGAGCATGGAATAGACATCGCGGACCTCTCATTCCAAGAGAAGCAGGACATTAGGGTAAGTGCCCCCAGTTTGCAACAGACCTGTGATTATTTTTGAAGAGACCATTACCCCGGTGAAACGGTCTGGAATCTTTCCAGAACAATTCTAGAAATGTTCCAGAATATTCTAGAATATGACTTCTGGAACCAAAGTCCAAGATTCTGGAATAATGACAGAAGGTTAAATGAGAATTCAAGGGAATATTCTAGAATATATTCTAGAATATTCTAGAATATATTCTAGAATATTCTAGAATGGTAATGAATGATCTTGAATCTTTACAGACGAAGAAGGAAACACAGTTCTAGAATAATTCTGGAATTATTCCAGATTATTCTGGGATGTTATTCCAGAATATTCTAGAATACTGACAGATAATTCTGGAACAATTCAAGATGAAATTCCAGAAAACTGACTGCACATTCTGGAACAATTCAAGAACAATAATATTATTGAGAAGAATAAAGGTAATAGAGTATTTTGGAATTGTTTAGCAACAACATTCAAACATAATATTTAGTTAAGAAACAACAAACCAATATCTGTTAAATGTAGATTATTTAATACAGATATTGAAATGGTACATAATGATGTCATCACTGCAAACATAAAGCAAGAATTGCTTACCATAGTTCAGTTGCAACAGTGCACAATGTGTGTATTTCTGAAAAGATTACAATTGCAGATTACATTTACAATAATGATGGAATTCTTTTTTTATACATATAAATAAATCATGATTAACTATTCACAAGTCTTCAGTGTAGTGTCAATGGTTGAGGAAACAAAAAAAATAAAACAAAGTAAAAAAAATGCATATATATGTATATCTAAGCAAAAGCTTAGAAAATGTTTATCAGACAAATAGGGCAAATTTCCTGTATCAAATCTGATTCGTGCTTGCAAACAATATACAACACTTAGATGGCCTAATACTATGACATTATAGCTGAGCTTCAGATAACATTCAGTTCAAATGTCAACTGCCTCGGAGTAATCTCCTCTGAAACACTGTGAAGGAGCTAAAACAAGACAGTTTTGATGCTGGTATCCAGCTAGAAAAGGTGGTATATGAATTTCATGTACTTAGTTTGATGGTGTTTGAAACAACTGCACACATCAGATGATATCTGAATCACCAATTAAATTTCATCCAACTGATTTTATCAATCAAATCCCATTCATAATTGTACCTCATACCTTACAATTCTTGTGAGCAGTGAAGAAAGTTATTGGGGACCTAATTGTAGATGCAGGTACCGCCACAGAGAAAGGAATCTCTCTCGATATTGCCTTGGGGAACTTAGTCTCGAAAAGCCACTTTTTCTGTCGCCAAAAATCTAGCTTCTCATGCAAGCGAAGCACACCCATTGCGATGCAGAGACCGATGAAAGTTTTCATCTCAGGAACTGTCACAGGCGCCCATTTGGAGCTGGCAGTCCAGGCACTGAGGCAGGAGGTGGATTCTTCTGTCTCTCTCTCTCTCAGCGTCCGAGGGGATGTCAATCTTCACTCCTTGAGCGCGTCGAAAGGCGTGTCGCATACGAGAACGAAAACCTCTCACTCTCGGATCAGGATCCATCTGCACGTGTCGTGTGGCTGTTTATGTCCTCCATCATGTTGGCATCTGGGAATCCGTTGAACAGCGGGACATCGGTCGCCATCACAGTGCTCCTGCAGCCTCAGGACGACTCCACGGGCACCGCGACAGTCCTGTGAAGCACTGGGCGAATACTCGAGCTCGAGTCGGCGAATGATTCATTTTAGAGATGTACCGCTTGAATTTCAAAGTCCACCCTGACCAAGCTTTTCCGTTCGTGCAGAGATTCGATCTCCATTTTCCGTCTTGCACAAGTTTGTAAATGCGCGGTCTCTCTGCTTCCCAGCAGGCATTGCGATAAGTCGGCCACTTCCGTTTGCTGTTTGCTATTTTTAGATCTTGACGTAAACAACGCGAGAGTACAAAGTACATCGCTCCCTAAGCGAAGGGCCCGTGAATTGCAACGTGCGCGTTCCATCCGAAGCGCATGGGTTATATGAACATCAACATCAAATTTACATTCATGTATGTTGACACTAAATCTTATATTCTGTGTGTGATCACTAAAGTGTCTTGCGTGTGTGTTAAAATGCTTTGTTGTTCACTTCTCTTCTTTTTTTTAGAACTCGAACTCGAACATTTTAATTTTTATTGGATGGGAGTGATAGAGAAAGAGAGAGAGACACACACACACACACAGACAGAGAGAGAGAGAGAGAGAGAGAGAGAGAGAGAGAGAGAGAGAGAGAGAGAGAGAGAGAGAGAGAGAGAGCTCTAGAATGCCTTATAATGTCATATTCTAAAGTTTTTTTACGTCACGTATTACATCATTTTTGTGTTTCTACATCGTTCACTGAAGAAGGGCGTGTGCCCGAAAGTCTTTGATTTTGGTGTTAGTCGTGTTTTTTTTCTTATTTATTATATTTTTTAATATCATTTTATATACAATTTTATAGAATATTCTTTGAATGGTCTTGTTCTAGAATAATATTCTAAGAAAAAGTAATGTTCTAGAATATTCTAGAATTATTCTGGAATTAAAGAATTCTAGAATAATTTCATCAAATTTATTCCAGAACATTCTAGAATGTTCTAGAATGTTCTAGAATTTTGGAAATTTCTAGAATGTCATTTCGCCAGGGAAACACTGCGAAATGAATTGGAAGTCTTACTGACTGTTTGTTGAAACAGACTTAGAACAATAGCAAGGCTGGTGCATGTTGATTTTTAAGGTTTCTGCAACTCTTTCTGGTCTTGAAAATATATGCTAAAGTGGTCTAAAAGTACAGATTAAGATTTTATTCAGTTAATTACACAATTTCAATAAAAGGAAACTTACATTATCTTGATTTGTTTTTGAATGTAGATGCCCAGTCTGTATATCTTTATATTTCATGAAAGTTCTTTCTGCCTTTCAACTCGAGGCATTTTCTGTATTCCCCGGCGAAACGGTCTGGAATCTTTCCAGAACAATTCTAGAAATGTTCCAGAATATTCTAGAATATGACTTCTGGAACCAAAGTCCAAGATTCTGGAATAATGACAGAAGGTTAAATGAGAATTCAAGGGAATATTCTAGAATATATTCTAGAATATTCTAGAATATATTCTAGAATATTCTAGAATATATTCTAGAATATTCTAGAATGGTAATGAATGATCTTGAATCTTTACAGACGAAGAAGGAAACACAGTTCTAGAATAATTCTGGAATTATTCCAGATTATTCTGGGATGTTATTCCAGAATATTCTAGAATACTGACAGATAATTCTGGAACAATTCAAGATGAAATTCCAGAAAACTGACTGCACATTCTGGAACAATTCAAGAACAATAATATTATTGAGAAGAATAAAGGTAATAGAGTATTTTGGAATTGTTTAGCAACAACATTCAAACAGAATATTTAGTTAAGAAACAACAAACCAATATCTGTTAAATGTAGATTATTTAATAGTATAATACAGATATTGAAATGGTACATAATGATGATCACTGCATACATAAAGCAAGAATTGCTTACCATAGTTCAGTTGCAACAGTGCACAATGTGTGTATTTCTGAAAAGATTACAATTGCAGATTACATTTACAATAATGATGGAATTCTTTTTTTATACATATAAATAAATCATGATTAACTATTCACAAGTCTTCAGTGTAGTGTCAATGGTTGAGGAAACAAAAAAAATAAAACAAAGTAATATATAAAAAAATGCATATATATTATATCTAAGCAAAAGCTTAGAAAATGTTTATGAGACAAATAGGGCAAATTTCCTGTATCAAATCTGATTCCTGCTTGCAAACATACAACACTTAGATGGCCTAATTCCTATGACATTATAGCTGAGCTTCAGATAACATTCAGTTCAAATGTCAACTGCCTCGGAGTAATCTCCTCTGAAACACTGTGAAGGAGCTAAAACAAGACAGTTTTGATGCTGGTATCCAGCTAGAAAAGGTGGTATATGAATTTCATGTACTTAGTTTGATGGTGTTTGAAACAACTGCACACATCAGATGATATCTGAATCACCAATTAAATTCCATCCAACTGATTTTATCAATCAAATCCCATTCATAATTGTACCTCATACCTTACAATTCTTGTGAGCAGTGAAGAAAGTTATTGGGGACCTAATTGTAGATGCAGGTACCGCCACAGAGAAAGGAATCTCTCTCGATATTGCCTTGGGGAACTTAGTCTCGAAAAGCCACTTTTTCTGTCACCAAAAATCTTGCTTCTCATGCAACTTGCAAGCGAAGCACACCCATTGCGATGCAGAGACCGATGAAAGTTTTCATCTCGGAAACTGTCACAGGCGCCCATTTGGAACTGGCAGTCCAGGCAGGAGGTGGATTCTTCTGTCTCTCTCTCTCTCAGCGTCCGAGGGGATGTCAATCTTCACTCCTTGAGCGCGTCGAAAGGCGTGTCGCATACGAGAACGAAAACCTCTCACTCTCGGATCAGGATCCATCTGCACGTGTCGTGTGGCTGTTTATGTCCTCCATCATGTTCAATGTTGGCATCTGGGAATCCGTTGAACAGCGGGACTTCGGTCGCCATCACAGTGCTCCTGCAGCCTCAGGACGACTCCACGGGCACCGCGACAGTCCTGTGAAGCACTGGGCGAATACTCGAGCTCGAGTCGGCGAATGATTCATTTTAGAGATGTACCGCTTGAATTTCAAAGTCCACCCTGACCAAGCTTTTCCGTTCGTGCAGAGATTCGATCTCCATTTTCCGTCTTGAACTGCCCCAGTGACAGTCTCATTCAAAATCAGAATCAGAATCAATGTCGCTTCCTTCGCTCTCATCCGATGCGGAGTGGCCATGACGCGAAAAAAGACAGAACGTCAGTCGAAATCTCGACAAAAATCGCCACAACAGAGCTAAAACTTGTCCGATTTAGATCAAACTTGCACAAGTTTGTAAATGCGCGGTCTCTCTGCTTCCCAGCAGGCATTGCGATAAGTCGGCCACTTCCGTTTGCTGTTTGCTATTTTTAGATCTTGACGTAAACAACGCGAGGGTACAAAGTACGTCGCTCCCTAACCGAAGCGCATGGGTTATATGAACATCAACATCAAATTTACATTCATGTATGTTGACACTAAATCTTATATTCTGTGTGTGATCACTAAAGTGTCTTGCGTGTGTGTTAAAATGCTTTGTTGTTCACTTCTCTCTTTTTTTTTAGAACTCGAACTCGAACATTTTAATTTTTATTGGATGAGAGTGATAGAGAAAGAGAGAGAGAGAGAGAGAGAGAGAGAGAGAGAGAGAGAGAGAGAGAGAGAGAGAGAGAGAGCGAGAGAGAGAGAGCTCTAGAATGCCTTATAATGTCATATTCTAAAGTTTTTTTACGTCACGTATTACATCATTTTTGTGTTTCTACATTGTTCACCGAAGAAGGGCGTGTGCCCGAAAGTCTTTGATTTTGGTGTTAGTCGTGTTTTTTTTCTTATTTATTATATTTTTTAATATCATTTTATTTACAATTTTATAGAATATTCTTTGAATGGTCTTGTTCTAGAATAATATTCTAAGAAAAAGTAATGTTCTAGAATATTCTAGAATTATTCTGGAATTAAAGAATTCTAGAATAATTTATTCAAATTTATTCCAGAACATTCTAGAATGTTCTAGAATGTTCTAGAATTTTGGAAATTTCTAGAATGTCATTTCGCCGGGGTTCCATGATCCATAGCTGTTATGTCTTTACCCCAGCCTCTTCAGTAAGCAGCTCCGACATCTGTAACCTCATTATTTGCCCCGATAGATTTCAGCATCCTTTTTTTTTCTCTGCAGCGTGCCCTGCAAATCTCCACCCAGGACCTGCCCGGACCCTCCCACACCTTTGCCAGGTCCCTGTCCCCCCAGCCCTCCACCAGTGGTTTCTCCAGCCACGCCTTCCGTCGGAACCCTTCCCCAGTAAGGTCCTGGAACGACAGCGATGACGACTTCTCTGAGAATCGCCTTGAAAATCGGACCCCTCAGTCCCGCGTGGCCTGTCCCATCCCTCAGAGGAAGCGACCCAGTCCAGAGGGAGACAACGCCATGGGGGCCAAGGCTGTCCGACTGAAGGCTAATTTCTACAACTCCAACAGCCAGACCCCACTGCTGACCCAGATAAACAGAAGGAGTGTGCCGGAGACACCACCAGTGAAGCCCCTCTACCAGCAGAAGCCTCGTCTGCGTCTGTTGGACCAGGAGAGGCCATTCCGCAAAGAGGAAGTGGTAGGTGCTAGGAAGTCTGTGTAGATGTGTGGTGCTGATGGAAATTACTGGAAGGAATTACTTTGGTGTTGAAACTGTTGGTTGATTGAGAGCTCTGCATTGCGGAAAGTTACTGTATGCATGTCTGTGCAAAAAAGGTTTTCAATAACAATAAATATGAAACTGGTTACAAACTGTTCTTGCGCATTAGAGTTGAGGTTTAAGAAATTCAACTTGAGTGCAATGCTCATCAACTCCTGTATTACAGAGAGAGACAAAGTTTAGTGTATCCAAATTCATCATTGTTGAAATGTTTCATGGATTAATTTTGTGGTCCTTTCCCCCCTGTGAAGGGTGTTTTCCTGTTAATTGGAGAAGTTGCAAAGATCCTTTCTTAACCTTTAGAGGGCCGTCGGCGCATTCATGCTCCACCAGCTACATTCACTAGAGGGCCGTCGGCGTATCCGTGCGCCGACCGATAGTGACCCTCTTTGTTTATCTGCCAGACGCGACCCTCACGTCACATGGCTCTATAAATATCACTGCCTCGTGCAGTGATCACGTGGTCACGAGATCTGCGCCATTTTGGATCGATAGCACCTGCCGCGAAGTTTTTACGAATTTTTCCACGAAGTTGCGTGACAGTCACTTCAGTTACTGAACTTTGTTTTCGCCAATATGGCGACCGAGGAAGAATTAGAAGCACTGGTCGAGTTCTTTTTCGATTCTGATTCGGAGAACGAGTTTGAAGGCTTTACTGACGCGGATGTTATGGGAACGAGCGGCCAGGCAAGTGGATCAACCGATGTGTTGTGGTCCGGGGGACCTGATCCCGAGACTGACTCGGATGAAGATGACTCGGCCGAGTACACCGGTGCACCTGATGGCTATGACCACTCATGGCTGCCGAACTTTTCGTCTCCCACTGGGCCTATCAACGTGCCTGACAACATCGATGAGGCAGGTCTCTTTCAACTATTCTTCACTGATGATGTCGTGAATCTGATTGTCACCGAGACTAATAGATATGAACGACTGATGGAAGCGAAGAAAGGGGGAGCGGCAGGTGTCCACTCGCGAGTCCGGCAATGGAAAACAGTGACAGTTGATGATATCAAGGCGTTCCTCGCTGTACTGTTGGTGATGGGCGTCGACAAGCGGCCGAACTACAAACTGCACTGGTCAACGGATCCCATTCTGGAGATGCCAGGGTTCCGCAAGATCATGCCCAGAAACAGGTTCCTGGCAATCCTGTCATTTCTCCATCTGGCCGACAATGAGAAGGCTCCTGCCAGGGGTGACCCCGCCCACGACAAGAGCTACACAGTGAAGCCACTCGGCGACTTGCTCATTCCTCAGTGGCAGCGATATTTTGCTCCATCAAAGGAAATCTCGGTGGACGAGAGCATGGTTCCTTTCAAAGGAAGAACCGAACTGATGCAGTACATGCCAGCCAAGCCAAACAAATGGGGCCTGAAAGGATGGGGGATGGCAGACTCCAAGACTGGCTATGTTTGGAACTGGAAGCTATACCTGGGAAAGCAGACAGCACCACGAGAGCATGGTCTGGGATTTGAGGTGGTCCACAGCCTTGTCAGTCCCCTGTTTGGAAAAGGGCATGTTGTTTTCATGGACAATTTTTTCAGCTCTCCAGCCCTCTTCCATGAACTTTCTCAGTGTGGGACTGGAGCCTGTGGAACACTGCGCCTCAATCGCCAGGGGGTTCCAGAGAGGGTCAAGTCAGCCAAGCTGCGAGCCAGAGATCCTCTCCTGACTGACAGAGATGACCCCATCGTCTACATCTCCTGGTTTGACAAGAGGCAAGTCAACCTGATGACCACTGTCCACAGCACCCTGACCTTCCAGAAAGAAGTGAAGTCAAAACACCATCCTAGCAAGAAGCGCATTGTGGACAAGCCAGCTGCCATCCAGGCTTACACCAAGTACATGGGTGGGATAGACCGTGCTGACAAGGCCATGTCATACTACATGACAGATCACAGGACCACCAAGTGGTGGAAGAAAGTTTTCTTCTAACTCATGGAGATTTGCTTTTGCAATGCCCTGATCCTGTGCCGTCTCAAGAAGGGGTCGATCAAGGCCAGCGATTTCCGGATGAAGATCGTGCATGGAATGCTGGAGGGCATCCAGCCAGGA
>JAWQFJ010001261.1:11272-51272 GCA_034096865.1 Theodoxus fluviatilis
TTTAGTAAACGAGGTGTCGTTTTGTGACAACACTTAAAAAATTTGTGGTCCCAGGGTAAAATAATGGCGAAAATAGCCGGTCCTCTAAAGGTTAAATGGAGGAAAATGCTCCTTCTAGAAATCATGCTTACATGTCTCTTGTACATATGTTGCATTTTAATGCTCAGTATCTGTGGTCAACCAGGCCACCAAGTCTTCATCCGGTCCCTGCGATTTCACAGTGATTGAGGACGATGTCAACGGAGACGTCTCCATACTCGGTGAAAGCAGAGGGCCAAGGATGATAAGAGTGAGTAGTAAGGATGAAAGCAAGTAGAAGGGACATATGTACTTCAACAGTTTAATTCAAATTTAGTAACTTTTTAGCTTGAGATGTGTGTGGGATAGGCCATAGTGTCTAACTGGTGTAGCCATCTTCTCTTCCTTTGCTTTTTTAAAACCATAACAGAGGCTCATAAGTTATGTAGCCTTCAAGTTTTCCTGTTTTGTTTCTGCTAAGAATTGAAATTCGTATTTCATTTGTCTTTCTAAATGTTCATCATTATCATCATCATCATCATCAATGAATGTTACAATGTTCATCATCCTCGTTAAATTTAAAATCTTTGTTTCGTTTGTCTTGGTCAGAAAATTTTGTTTAAACTCATTTGTTGAATGTGGCTGTAAAGAACTGAAACTCTATGTTCATGATTTCTTATGATATCTAATAACTATGTAGATGTTACTTGATTAGTCTGTAGATGCAAGAGAAAGAAGGAACATGTGATGGTTGAGTTTGAATGGTCTGTTTTCACCTCCACGTCATGATTGCTTGATTGCAGAGGAAACTGCTATTGTCTGATAACGCTGCCGCCAAATCAGAAACTGTCACCAGCAGATCTGCCATGAACCACCAGTCTGCCAAGTAAGTAGAACTTCCATTTCAGGCTTCAACGTCGGCAAGGGACATACAGTGATGGTGATGTTGCATGGTTTGGGGTGTTTCTGTGCAAGATTGTTATGAAAGGAAAGCATTGAATGCTGCCTGCTCTGCAGAGCTGAGGCATGCAGTGTGCTGCCAGAGCATTATTTCGCCCTTGAATGTTCCATACCACCATTCTCCACTTGCAGCTGCTGTTTCCATGCTGTTCATATCTGCCAACCCCTTGTGGACTGGGGGGAACAATAGACTTACTGCATCTCCCTATGCAATTTGTAAAAGGAAAATACTTTGGGAAATAGAGATTTTACTTCCTCTTTATCCCACCACTGTAGTTAGTTTAATAAACCCAGATTCTTCCCGTCCCAGGGATAGAACCACGGCACTGCGCCTCGCACATTGTCCAACCCCAAAGCATGCTCGTCTATCTCTGCCTGTCTAAAGACATGGTTTCAACAAGGGAGTAGAGGCCATGTACTCAAGCAAGATGGGAGAGCACTGGGGGACTGCCAGGAACTGATGTATATTATAGACGAAGGGAAGGGAAGTTCCTGTAAGTACTTATTGTTTTTGCTTTGGCATGTTGTAGACGTTGAACAAAAGCTAATGCTGATAATGATAATGATATTTATAGCCAGTGGCCTTAGAAAACCAAAGGTGTTTTGCATGACAGCGGTGAAGTAAATCCACAGGTCATATCCAGCATTTTACAGGAAAGTGGGGGTAGAAAAATGTGTGGTTGGACTTGGGAGTTTAACAGGATGGTGGGTTAACGATTAACATTCTTTCTTGATAATAACTTAACTAAGATTTATTAAATAAGATTCCTGTGGGGGTTTTTTTCTTCTTGATTTCTTGAATAAATGTATAAATAGGGCCTTTTGACAGAAGATGTACTTTAAGTATCATTGTTAAACAACAACAAAGTGAATAATGTTTGTCTTTTGCAGGAAACCATCTCGGACATTCACATCTGAGGAACTGAAAATTGTTGAGCAGTTCACAGTAAGTTTGCGTGTCTGATGTAGGTTTCTCTTCATTACGTGGTTTCATTGGATGGAATAATTCATAGGCTACCAAGCCTTTTATTTCTGTTTGAACATTGAATGTTCAATGTCTTGGCCTACTAGTTGATAAGTAATTCATTGCAACCCAGCCGAGGTGGGGCAAGACTTCTAAAGAGCAGCCAATCAGTTGGCAAGGTGGGAACCTGAGAGCACATGGCTGCATCCTGGCTCGAGAGGTGTTGAAGAAGAAGTTGCTGTTAGACAAAGTAGCCGATGATACAGACTTCACAGCAGTTTTTTACTTGATAGAACATACCATGGTGACATCTGGAATGGCACGAGAACTTTGTCACAGAACAGAAAGCAACAGGCACTGACATGCAGATAAATTTGTCGAAAATGTTGTGCCTTGATAATATATTCCAGATCAATTCAAGGGACATAATTCAGAGAATGTACATGAACAGTGTATTGACTGTCTTTCGTGTCTGCTCTAGTAAAAAATGTTAACTATGTTTTTCCAGAAATAATTTTTATAGTTATACACACTCCTAAATATATACAAATGAACATTCAAACAGCAAATACTTTCATGTACGTTTGCTTTTTCCATTCTCGGACAGTGACATGCACATAATGGGCACTGCCGTCGGTGAACAGCAACCCTTTTGGCATGGCTTCAGACATTTTCACTTGCCCTGTTAGACATGGCTAAGTACCTACAAAGCCTCCTCAACAAAGCTTGGGTCTCTTCGTGAATGAGAGGCTGTGGGAAATTTACTCGCCTCACATTTCTTGCAAGTCCTTGCAAAATACTAGTGAAAGCAACCCACCCCAGTGCTTCTTGGGGTCAATAGGTGCACAGTAACTGGTTCATGGAGTTGATAGACACTGTTCAGAAAGGTTTAGAGAAATGACTGAAGTATTAAATTGTGCTTATCTAAACCTTGGATATCCGTAACCCCTAGGCGTACGTAGAATGTGAAAAAAAAAGGGTTTTTGCATTGATCTAGGGTCTCTCTCAGGCACCAACAATAAAAGACTGGACTCTGGAGCTTCTGGTCATAAAAAAAATTAACTCACTCTGCAGCTTATTCATAATCAGGGCTTAAACGATTCTGTCGTTCTTTTCCTCTGTCTACAAACGCTATTTTGATTTCCCCCCACACACACACTTTATTCTAACAAAGAAATGTTACCAACTTTTGAGGAAAAAAGCATGCAGATTACCTTTTATGTGAACAAGAATATGTGAAGTACCAATTTTTGGACAAAAAAGTACAGTGTATGAAGATTACCAATACTTGACAAAAAAAGCACATGGATTATTTTTGGGACCTAAACAAATTTGGGATTCTCTATTTTTGGACAAAAACCTAGCTTGGGGGAAAAAAATTATTGGACAATTAACCATGTGGATTGATGTACTCTCTGTCATCAGTTGGTGGATGGAGACAGGATCAGTAAACTCCAATAGAGAGGAAGTTTGGTGGAGAAGAAAATCCACAACTGTGGTTTTTGCTTTGCATTACAGGAAGAGCTGTCATGGAAACCAGACTGCCGAAAACTGAAGCGGAAGTACAGGTATGTTGTACTTTGTCTTCAGAGTCTGTGTGCATGCGTGAGAGAGAGAGAGAGAGAGAGAGAGAGAGAGAGAGAGAGAGAGAGAGAGAGAGAGAGTGTGTGGGGGTGGGGGTGAGTTGTCTGCTTGTAATTTTAGGAATGAGTAATATTAGGTAGTGGCAGCCAAATTTTGATTATCAGAGAGTGAACTCTGGCAGAAGGTAGCATTTTACTCATCTTCTCCACCTGTGTCAGACTCAGCAGGTGACCTGTCTTCTCGGTGACGCCGCATCGCTTGTTTATAATCCGCTTGCGTGTGGAACACCATGTGACAGAGAGTGACACACAGTGGGACCTCACAGGGGCGGCACTGGTACCTGGTCTCCACCAGCTTCCACAAAGCCTCCCTCCTTGCCTGTGTATAGCTTCATCTCACAGATGTAACCACTGGAAGACACAACAACAATAGAGCTTCATGCCATAGCGGATAGGCTTCTTGGGGATGAACTGGCGGATCCTGCCATGGCATGATGCTCTCATCCACAGCAACGTTTTGCTGTGGATAGTAGCATTCCCTGAATTGGCTGCTGAGGTGATCAAAGAAATTTCTGATCTTGAATAGCTTGTCATGACCAAGACTGCCAGGAGGAGGCATCTTGTTGTTGTCTGCCAGATGCCAGAATGCGAGGATAGCCAGAAACCGGTCTCGGGTGAAAACCTGGAATGAACCATTAAAAAATAAGCCAAAGTGTAGATTTTAGAATAGTAAACTCATCTGAAAATAAAACAACAAATATATATGAACTGTCAATGTAACCAACATATCATGTACATGTATATGCACTCTGTGCTTACTGAGCAAAGTGAAATCACATGTTCTGGTTGACTGAATGGCTGGGTGGGAATAATTTTTTTTTGCAGATCTTGTATGTCTGAGGGAGGGAGGAATGGGGGGGGGGGGGGGGGGGGGGAGAGAGAGAGAGAGAGAGAGAGGCTTGCTTGTCATGTGAGAACAACACTAACCTTGGCAAAGAATGGAGTCTCCAAAATTGGATGCGTTGACCAAGACTGGCAGATTTCTGGCTTCTTGATGAGGCACATGGCGATCAAAACACCAATGAATCGCTTTATCTCTTCCCTGTCGGTTGGCTTCCATACCTTCATATAGTAGAAGTTTGGAGTGAGTTGTGCACCTGCTCAGCATACCTGTCCGCCTCTGAGACCATCAAGTCTATTATTTGCTGATCAACGAAAAGTTCAAAATAATCCAGCACAGTTTTCATTCCGGGCACAATCACTATCATTCCTGGTTGTCCAGAAAGCACTGGAATATTCGAAATCTTCCCATAACCTACTTTGATCCAACCATCATCATCGTCCTCATCAGCTGGGAAATAGCTTCTGACACCACGCCCCTTTCTCGATCTTGTATATGATCTCTTACGAGGTCGGCGGCGAGCAAGTCGTGATCGACGTGAGGAAGCAGTCTCAAAGTGCTTGGCCGAGGCTCAGTCTCAGCCTCCTCCAAGTCTTCCTCACTAGATTCGGCCTCAAACAGGTCAGATGAGTTGCTGTTATCATCACTGGCGCTGTCCGGATCAAGTGTCAACTCTAGCAACGGTTAATCACTCGAACTATCGCCTCCAGAATACATATTTCACTCTAAAAATCGCACGAAAACATTTCCACCAATGTACAATGAACGTTCAGGAAAGGGAAGTAACTCTAGTTCAAATTGGGGTTTCCCAAATGAAGGAATCATTGCCAAAACGACCCTAGGGTGGCATTACGAGTATACTCCTAGGCCGGTAGTGGGAGGTAACTCTATAGTTACGAGTATACTCGTAGCCCGTTAGAAAAGGGTTAAAGATTCACAGAAAATGACGGTACACAAAGCACGTAAAATCACCCAAGTTCAAGAGCAAAAAAAAAGCATTTGGCATAGGCTCTTGAAGGCAACAAATTAAGAATGACTTCAAAACTGCATCAAAATGCAAAATACCAACTTTACCCAAACCAAACCCTTCAGAGTCATCTATAGTACATCTGCAAAATCCCACAAAACCCCCAAATGGACATAGCAGAAATTGGATGAAACATCAAATTCAGCCACAGATCATATGACTGTTTACCATGAGAATGACCTGAAACTTTAAATAGTTATGTAGTGATTCATGGTGATGTTACTATAGCTAATATTTTGTGTGTTTGTCTTCAGGACTTCCAGAGCACGTGCAAATGTGAGTATATGACTCGATATGATTTTGTGCATATTTCTTCTTGAGCAGCCTGAGACTTCCATAATGTGGATGACATGTGATCCGATGTACATTGACTTGACAATCATGAATGCATTATTATATATTATTAAATTGAATTGCCTATGATGTAGCGCTAAATGTGTCCTATCTTATTGTGTCTTTCTGTTTTGACTCCATAACTGAGTGATGTGATTGAGTTAATTAATGTTGAACTTCTTGTACGTTTCTGTATTTGTATGTATGTATTATGTTTTTGCCACCGACAAAACGAATTTCCTTGTACAATGAGGACAATAAAGAATCTTGTATCTTGTATACAATTTAGTAAACTTTTATGGCAACTTACTGTTGTGTCGATTTTTTAAATTAAAAAAAGCAGCCTTAAAAAATTAATTGGTAATGACTATTGATTGACCTGCATGTGTAATGATCAGTTTTAACCTGACAATTATATTTTGTGGAGATAAATGATGATAATTTTATTTAATGAAAAATGGAAGGAGAAATCATGATTGTAGAAACTGTTGGGTGCATCTCACTTGTCATCAGTCCTTCTTTCTATTCATCCTTAAACTCCATTCATCCATCTCTCTTTTCATCTTTCCTTCTCTCATTTCTCTCCTGCATTGTAATATTATTTTTTTGCTCTTCTTTTGATTCTTTTCTATTCCTCCCACTCTCCCTTTCTTCCTTCAATCTCTTCCTCCAATCTCTTCCTGCAATCTCTTCCTACAATCTCTTCCTCCAATCTCTTCCTGCAATCTCTTCCTGCACTGCCTTCTTCATCCAAAGGACCACAATTCATGTTGCAGAAGGATGAATACCAGTGGCTCCTCAAGGGCTCTGCCTCCATTGAGCTGATCTATGACTTCTGGGACCGCTACTTTCGCAAGCTTCGGCGGGAACAGAGTAAAGTATCCCGGCAGCTGGAGTGGGGTCCCCCTGTCTTGCCAGGCAAACACCATTCCCGCACCCTAGACCGAAAGCTTCGGGGTGAGGAGTCCTTCACATGGAGTGAGGGTGAGGAGGAGGAGGCAGAGGATGCCCAGGTTCCAGAGACTGATATCTGGAAGCCGGCCAAGTGCCACCTGACAAGGTCAGGCAAGGGAGGCAGAGGGGTCAAGGCCAGACTGGTTGTGGAGGAGGCAGAGGTGGCAGCTGATGCGGTAGCCGAGTCCAGGAAGGATCCCATCCCTCTGCCTGGACCCAGCAGTCTCCCAGTCTCAGACCAAGTTCTCTACAGGGGTGGCAGGATAGCGGGAGTTACCTCCATGGATTATCATGACTTTTTGTCCGAGTGTGATGTCCCAGCATCTTCACAGAGAGGTGGTGGAGATGGCGATGCGATTCTGGCCACTCAGAGTTCTGCTTCGGACATTATTCTCAACTCCCAGGGTGACATATACTCCACGCAGTTTCCCCGGAGGAGGAATAGGACCTTCCATGTAGCGGATGAATCAAATGACTCGGTGAGTGTCCTGCCCAGGATTTCCAAACGCAACAGACTGGAGATGCAGCACAGGACTGCAACTGCAACCATGTCATGCAGTGACTCAGTTTTTCCCACCAGGAAGAAAAGCCGGACTCAGGAGTCGTCTTCATCTGGATCCCAGAGGGTGCCTAGTCCACCCGTAGATCTAGAGATGGACTGCATTGCAGTGGAGAACAATGTCGGGACTGGGCCCGACATGTTTGCTCTGGATGACAACGAAGAGGCAGAGAGGCAGGACTTTTCAGATTACCTATCCAAAATGAAGGAGGTGAGAACCTATAGTCGGAGACGACCAGTGGCAACTGTTTCTTTTGCCAAGATGGTGGAGGGAGAAGAAGAAAAGGATCAAAATAACTTGTTCAATGCCTCTACGAGTTCATATGGCTCTCAGCCATCCCGGTCACAGGTTCAGCAGGAAGACAGTGAGGATGAGGTGCAGCTGCTGTCGCCTCTATCAGAAGGACAGGAGGAGGAGATGGCTTCTGCCAGAAAAATGAAAGGCCGCATCCCACGGAGGAGAATCCTTCAACCTTTGATGGAGGAGGATGCCGATGCCAGGGACACCCAAGGCCAAGATTTTAGGAGAGATGAGCGAGAGGAAGAAAACCATGACAGCTGCACGGTAAGATTGCCAGTTTGTGTGAGTTTGAAGTATGAAGTCCAGTTAGTCTTTTGCATGATGTCCTGCTTTTTTTATGCTGCACAGATGAAATAGGACAAGAGAAAATCTAAGAGATCTAGATCAGCTAAGTAATTTAAAAAATGTTGATTTGTTCATCCAGCAAAACTTGAAAGGCAGGGTAAAGTTTTCTTGTATTTGGAGTGGAGTGGCTTCTGCTGGCAGAAAGACGCCCAATTCTTAATGTCACTTTAGGATCTTATATATTTTTCTTAGAACTAAGTTGAGAATAATTAGTTTGTTCTTTCATTGTTGAAAATTTCACTCTCTGATATTTGTAGTGTGAGATGGATGCTTTTTAATCTTAGAATATTTTACTCTCTGACTTGTTGGTGTGAGATAGATGTTTTTAATCTTTGAAGATTTCACTCGGACATTTTTAGTGTGAAATGGATTTTTTAAATCTTAGAATATTTTACTCTCTGACTTTGTTGGTGTGAGATGGATGTTTTTTAGTCTTTGAAGATTTCACTCTGTGACATTGCTGGTGTGAGATGTTTTAATCTTTGACAATTTCACTCGCTGATTGTTTTTGTGTGTAAGATAGATGAATTTCTAGTAATTATTGAGTACAATTGTTGCAAAGTGTAAAGCACTCTTGCTTGCTGTGAAGATGGAATTTTTGGAATCCCATCCACTAATGGGCCACACTAGTGGACTCATCCCAGGAAAGGGGTGCAGACCCCGCTCTGCTGTCTGGCCTTGGCTGATAGGCTGCATTTTTACACAGGCGTTTATGCTTGAAACAGAGCCGAATTGCCTTGACGACTGCTGCAAATATGATATTCATCATAACCTAATTAAGCTGAAAGCACATTGTGTTCACCAGTTTGTTAATTATTCACACTATTTTGTCATTATGTGGGCAGAATAACTATCCAAGATTGTGTATGTGAGCTAGCGAGCACGTAATAATTTGGTTGTTATTCTGTGTGGGAGTCACTAGGAATAAAACGACCAACATCGCACCCTTTTCCTCAGATTAGTCCACTAGTGTGGCGAATTTTCCCCTGTTCTCTGACCCCCTGTGGGTTCGGGGTAAGAATTGACCCACCACGTATCCCTATCAAGAGGCAAATAACTAGGGCCAGGGACACCGTTACTAGTGATTTTTTTGCTTGATGGCCTTACATAGCCTACAAAGGCTGATAGGCCGTAAAGCACTATCCAGCCATCCATCCATCCCCCTTTCTCTGTACATTCCAGGGATTTCCAGCTGTTTATTTATTTGTGATTTGATAACTAATTTAAGAGATAACATTTTGAAATAAATGATCATGCATATCAACTATTTACAGCGCATGCATATGTGTGTGTGTGTGTGTGTGTGTGTGTGTGTGTGTGTGTGTGTGTGTTTGTTTAGGATTTTTTTTCTTGTTCATTCTTACATGCATGTATATTCTCATTGTATTCTTCCTTTATGAAGCACTTCATATGTGACCCTCCACCACAGAATGAAACAGATGTCATCTCTTGGAAACTATGAACTATAAGTATGGTCATGAAATGGAGACATGACCCTTTCCAGTGATGCAGAAAGCTTGAAAATAGTGACAGAGTTATGAGTCAGTGAAGACTAATACCCACTGTATTTACTATTTGACAAAGAGTCTTTAACCTTTAGGTAATGTTTCTTATGCCACATAGTGTTGTCATTGTGAGGGCTATTTTAAAGTGTAAATATCAGCTGACCAGCTTAACAGCTAGCTACCAAGGGGGGGAAAAAATCAGAAAAGATGAGTTGGGAGAATGTACTCATTGAATATATGCAACACGTGGCTTATTTGTTTAGTTTTGTCACTCTTGTGCGGACAAAGTACTGATTTCTCGACATAATTTTCACTCCTGTTTCTCTAGGGTATAATCTGGTGTTTGCAGAATAAGCAAAGAAAATAACTGAATTTCACAAATTTCAGAAATGGCTGGAGGTTCCAAATCAATCAAAATCTCCAGACATACGTTTGGCCAATGTCTGGATGTGAGGTTAAGTGACTTCCATCACATTTTAAAGTGGAGGGTCACAGATAGATAGAATGACATCATTCAAGTGATTACCTTTTTTTAAAAAAGTCTTGTTATTATCTTATGTTTTTCATATTCTGAATTCTCTGAGCAATTGAAGTGAATTTCCAAAATGTCGGGCAGCTTCTGTCTATTCTGATTATGCCAATGCTGGCGTCAAGTCACACTTAATGTGACCTGTCTTTTGCTGTATGTTTAGAACAGTTCTTGAAAAATGTTGATTTGATTTTTTTTTTCTTATGTCATAGTTAATTCCCTGCCCCATGTGCCAGCGAGAGTTCCTCGACACAGAGATAGAGGTGCACGCTGCATACTGCAACGGCCCAGACCCGGAACCAGAGCGTATGCTCACCAGGCGTATCCGCGAGAGCAGAGCCTCCACCTTCCATGCCCAGGATCCTGAAACAGGTGCGCTCTCTGGTGTCTGCAGCTGTAGAAGATGGTCAAAAAGATACTCTCTATGGCTGTAGTGTGCTGGAGATGGGGATCCACCTTATCCCCTCTATGGCTGTAGTGTGAAGGAGATGGGGAGTGGATCCACCTGATGACCTGGAAGGGACTGCATGTTCGAACCCTGCTTTCTGTTGCTTGGAGGTGAATGAGTATGAGTAGACCCATGGTATCTTGCAGTTTGTGAAAGGTGATTGACCAAAGAAACCAAGTTTGGACTTTTTTCTTTCTCATGCTTCAACCAACAGCCTTGGGGCCCTGTGGCTTAGCATGCGTGACCTGCATTAACATGCGTGACCTGCAGTTGCTTGCAGTTAGTGGGTGCGGCATTCAAAGCTGTGCAGTTCCCAGAGTTGCATCCTTGACTAGCTTGAGCAAGATTCTTTACTCACATGACTTCTCCCCACCCATGTGTAGAAGCAGGTACCCAAGAGAGCAGTGATGGCACACTGTAGTGGGGTGAACCCTTGTATGTGGCCCTGAGCCAGCGTGGGATTGGAATCCTCCCCAGGGAGTGGAGTTGGTGCTGGTACTGATTGTTCATGCATCAGATGTCATGTCACTGTGTTGTCAGGTGCCAGTGAAGGAATGATCAAACAGCCAAGTGATCAGGAGGTAGAGTGTGAAGTGGTGTTAGACCTAGGTTTGGGTGATGAGTTGCTATGTAAATCTTCACCTTCGTCTGTTCACAGCCTACAATGGCTGGTAGACTGTAAAGCCTCATCCATAATCCCACAGTGTCAGAGAGGTGATGAGAATGTTACCTGGGCCTTTGTACAGTTATTCAGCAAGACCACCTTCCCACTTGGAGCAAGTTTGGGAGACAGGTTTGCATGCAAGCAAAGTCAGATAGGAGGGCTGGATGCACATGGAGCAGCTGGTTCATCATCAGAACTGCTTGCACTTGCACGGATCCCTTTGTGACTGTTGATCTGTATTAGGACTTCCCGGGGAACACCTCTGGTCTCTTAATTAAACCGCTGTGATATTACCAAGTTGAATTAGGCTCAATGGTACCAGGTGATGGCCACCCTGTAGATCTCTGCCCTCCATGTAGGGGGTATCCCCCTGTGGGTTCTTGGTAAGAATTGACTCTCAGCATCTTCCTACGTGATTTGTCAGAGGTGAATGACTGGTACACCATTACTTGAATATTGTTTACTAGAATGAATTTTAGTTTTGGTGCTCAATGGCCTTGCATAGCCTACAAAGGCTGATAGGCCATTAAACACTATTCACCCATCATCCATCCCCACGGAAGGGTAGTGGGGTTGGACAAGGAGGACGGGGATTTTTCACATCATCTCAGAGGCTGATTTCCCACTGGATTATTTCAGTGCAGGTTTATTTGCTCATGCATGTTGAGAATATATTTTTACATGTGATTTTTTGGTTCTCATTTCAGACCAAGATCAAGCCAGGCACAGGTATGCTAGTTTTGTCAAATGAGAGAGAGAGAGAGAGAGAGAGAGAGAGAGAGAGAGAGAGAGAGAGAGAGAGAGAGAGAGAGAGAGAGAGAGTATTGTGAACTTTAAGTACAGCATTTGGAAATGAATGAATGGAGGATTTCGGTACTCATGAACTCTTCTGGGATATCTTATTAATTTTAGGTCATTTTGATTGAATGTGTCATGTTGTAATGGTATAGGCAGTGCTTAATTCTTTCAGTTAGCCACTGGTATTGAGCGTACAAGAAGTGGCATTTATAGAATAGGCTCATCAAGGAAAAGTAATAAGTTCATATCATAATGAACGCAGGAGGAAAAATTCTAGGAGATACCTATAAGAATGCAGGTAACTGAATTGGATGCAAGGTAGGAAAAAAACAAAACTTCCGCATTATCTCTTGAAAGATGTGATTGTGTGCAAATGCAGAATGGGAAGTTTTCACCAGATTACACTTTTCATTGATGGCCATTGACAATATTTGATGTGGAAATGATGGGTCCCCCTGTGGGTTGGGGGCAAGAAAAAACATCAACATGTCACTCTACACCACTGGTGCAAGGCAAATGACCAGGTAAACCAAGACTTGACCTGCCCCATCCATTTTGTAGTCAATGGCCTCATGTAGCCTAGAAAGCCTGGTTGGCAGTAAGACCAAAGATTATAGGTTACACAAAGATAGCTCATGCTGAGCTTTTGCTCTTCAAAGTTACAAGACGCCAAACCTAGCGGACGGTAGTAGGAGTGAATCAAGGAAAGTGTACTCACACCGCTTAGTGACAAGACGGCAAAGAAAGCTGCCTGCTGATTGGAGGATTCTATTCAGGGAACCAATCAGAGGACTGCTTTCGTGTAGATATGGCGTATATGTCTACTCTTTGGGCAATTCAATGGCGGCAGCTCTCTCCAGTTCGCGCAGAAAAAGCTATATTTTGGGATACTAGAAACCCATCCGAAGAAAATGTAAGCCATGAACAGCATTAATTTATCAAAGCTGTATGTTGAATGCATCAAAATGTATTGAAAGGTCCTACTTTTTAACAATCGAATGCAGGTCACAGGGCAACGCTTGATCCATCCGCTTGGGGCGCAACGTGTCTCGATCCTCACGACAATGCGCTAATGAACTATCTTTGTGTAACCTATAATCTTTGGTAAGACTTCACTCATTCATTAGAAATGGTGGGAAAAGCTCAAGTATTGGCAGTGCTGTAGTTTGTGCAGGAGTTCTCCCTCTTGGAGAAGTCAGTACTGCTCCATCCTAACCCCCTTGTTTTTCCTACTAGAAAGTTGCTCTTTCCCCCCTTCATATTACCCTTAACTCATCATTGAGTAATGTCCTCTTTTAATACCTTTTTTCAAAGGCATGAGATCTAAAGAAACATGATCACCTCTTTGTAAAACCCCAATGTCACAAGACATCAGCTATTCATCACTGTCCATGTCATCTTCCAGGGAATCTTGGATGGACAAGGAGCAAGTGACTTGCATGATCTGCGACCGCCAGTTCCCCGACAACGGCCCAGCATTCAAGAAGCACCTGAACCAGTGCGAGGTTCGTGCGGCTGCCCGAGCCAGACAGCTGGAGGGGGTGGAGGCCATGGTGGTGGAAGATGGGGCCAGCAGCAACCCCCCCTCCACCCGCTCCCGCGCTGGCGCTGCCTGCCAGTAGTGGTCAGAGTGGAAGAGGGGGCTCTGGAAGGATACTAGGACCAACACGAGCTGTTTGAAGGTGCCTGATGTGCTTTAGTCGTGGTAAGCCTTGGTGCTTAACAAGGTCTGCCGGTAAAAGTCGGATGTGTGTCAGGAGGATGTGCTGGTGTTGTTTGATTGTTGAGGCCAGTTGTGTGTGTGGGGATTCCCTTTGGGCTGACATGGACTAAAATGTGTCTGGAAAGAAGACCCGTCTAATACCTGCCAAGATACTATCAGATTCACACACACACACACACACACACACACACACACACACACACACACACACACACACACACACACTTTTTCTAAATAACCATCTGGTGACCCTTTCCGCAAGATACGTGTATTGTTAGAGAGCTGAGTCCATGTCACACTAATGAGTATCAGTTACGCTCTAACTTCAGTGTTTGGATTTTTTTCTGCATGCCCATACCAGTGGCTGAGGGTGGAGGTCATGAACTTTTCCCCCCAGAGTGGATTATGCAACCAGTCCTAATTATGATGCTATGGTAAGGGTTAACATTGTGCATCTTCGTTGAGTAAACAGAGAGTGATATACTGCATCTGTAGCATCTTGTGGTTATCTCCAAGAGATCATGTGTGTTACTTGCCTATGCAATGGCCAGCTTGTTTCATATCCTTGCAAGAAACTGTGCTGATGGTACTAGAAAATAGCCATGACAAGAATCTGCACTTGCTCTCCAAATTGACAAAGCAACCAGCTAGAACTTTTTCGTTACTGATAATGTATTCTAACAAGCTGCTGAAAAAGTCTGTGGAGTGGGCTTAGTGAGTTTCTTGTTGGTGACAGTGCAGTGAGGCCGTCTGCCAGACTGGCAGAGATAGGAGGATGACATGTACACAGGAGAGTGGAGTGCTGGGGTCGGTTGAATTAGGGTGACTGAAATGAATTGGATGACAAGCAACCAATAATTTGCTCTTTCTTGAGTCAATATGGCCCTGAAAAGGGCAGTTTGGGGGTGGTTCTGCAGCCGATGGGGGACGGGCTTCCCGCTTCGGGATGGAGAGCTATGAGCCACAAGGGGTGGCAGCTCTTTCTCTTCAGTATCGGGTTGGCAGGGGTGTGCAGCGGCACTTTGGATCTCTTCTGGCAAGCTTTCAAAGTCGAGACTTCTTCGTCAAGCCAAAGTGACAAGGCTGGCTAGGAATTGGAAATTTATATTGGTAAGGCAGGTGAATCACGTGCAGGGCGGTACACAGCCACGGTGTAGATGCACTGGGGTGAGACACATAGCCACAATTGATCAGGATTACAAAGGTGGCATGCAAACTGACACAAAGACACTGAAATAGACAGGTGGATAGAAAGCTGGATGGACAGGCAGGTGGGCTGGCAGGCAGGCAGACAGACAGACATGCCAACAAGCAGATGGACAAACTCAGGCAGATGGACATGGAGGCAGATAGACATACAGGCAGGCAGAATGGTGAATAGATACTGAGGTAGGGAGAATGCACCTGTCCTCACTGCTCCAGTCTCGGAGCAAATCGTCAAGCAATGCAAGGTCATGCAGATCAGCCTTCTTTGGCATGACATAACTGTTTTTCTGTTCAGGTTGATTTAGCAGAAGACCTGAGAGCATTGTTCAATGCTTTAGGAAACGGCCCCCAATTTGCTTGGAGTACTCATCATGATATTGAATGAGTCCCCATGGCATTCAGCCTCAGCAAGAAGGGAACTTTCGGTAAATAACCATTGGTGCTCTGCTTGATAAGGCATCGGGCTTTCTTCATCGGTTTTCTCATCAACTACCTTTACAAAGGTCTGTAAGCAGCTATCGTTAAAGGCATATATGTATATCAAACGAACATTTGTTCTTCCAATTTTTGTCAAAATCTGATTTACTAACAAAAGATCAAAGCTCTGTTTAAATGCGCCTCCAAATGTGATCATGTTGTATGAAGTGGTTAGCAGCAGTGACAGACTTCTTCCTGAATGTTTTGTATCTGAACCTTTTGAGTGAGTAGACATAGTTTTGTTGTGTACAGATCAGCAGGCCATGTGTTTGGTCTGCATGTTTCAATGGGGAATTAAACAGAAGAGCTTAATTTTTCCGCTTCTGGTACCTGTGTTTTTCCTATCTTGACATTGCAGCATTAGAATCATTGGAGAGTGCTGTGCGGAAAATGACAGAAACTGTTACATTTGCGTTGATGTTTGCTGTTTTTTGTGGTGGTCATCTCAAAGAGTAGAGAATGTTTGAAAACTTTTCAATAGGAGGGACACATTCATCAATAGCAATATTTTGCATGTTTGGGGTCGATATTTTCATTGCAATGGCTGCTTGCTTAGTGGGCTGTCTCCGTGATTACGAGTCCTGTAAGCCCCTAGAGTGTTTTGCAAGAAACAAAACAAGTTGAGATCACCTTCATAATGAACATAAATTTTGAATGTTTATGTTACGTTCATAATGTTGCATTGATATGGGTACAATGTACACTTGTGTTTGCAGCCACTGTAGCCCAGGACAGTGGCTGCAAAGTTCAATTCCGAAAACAATGTTGTATTTAAAAATGAATGTTGTATTTCTTTCTCTTTTTTTGCTGACCTTCTCTTCAAACTAGCATAAAAGTTGTAAATCATGTGAAGACTCCTTTGAAGGCACTTGGCTGCTTCTCTAAGTTGATCCAAACGCAGATTGAAACCCCACATGTTGCAACTAATCTGCCCTTGTTGCAGAACATGAGTTTTGCACCAGCATGACCAGTGACAGCGATAAACATCAGGACTGGGCTGGTCATGGGTTTGTGGGACATCTGGACCTATATGGAAACTGTTCGAACACACCTCAAATTTGCATTCCTTCAGAATATGACCCAGGCATACACAACTCTCCATAATGGTGGCATCACTCATTCTCTGATTATGTGCAGAGCAGTTCTGATCAATTTGACCAGCTGACTGACCAGCATGAACACCTGTGGAAGAACCCAAGCCTTGTTTGTTTGTTTTCATTCCATAGGTATGTGTTCAGTGTGTGTGTGTGTGTAGTTTTACAAGGTCCTCCCAATGCGATAACTGAGTTTTCAGAATCTGTGCTTGTCATGTCTGACCCCAGTTGTGGCATTATTGTCATATTGGCCTCTCCACTGAACAGTTGCAACCCAAAGGATTTTCTCTCATGTGGGCAAGGAATCCGATATGCTTCTTGTCAAAAGTCACTTCGACCCATTTTGTAGACCAATGAATTTGTAAATAATTTAATGGATCACCAGGCCAGAAATGGAAAGGTGTGATTTGTCATACACCCCACAAGCCATGCATGACATTCAAGGACCATGTTCTTCCATTTATTTTCCTCTCCAAATGCTTCTTAGCAGCTTCTGATCACTTCCAAGAGTGAAGTGGAGACAAGTATCAATTAATTGTCTCTGATAAGCTGTTGGCATTTATGCAGGCTGTCTTGTCTGCATACGTTTCCCATGTGAATAAACTTCAGAACATTGAGCGTTGCTCGCATTACATTCTTTATGCACTGCTTCCCCTCAGTAATCATTCCCTGCTTTCTCAGATAAGATTATGCTAGGCTGAAATGGCGTCTTCAGTTGTCATTAAAGTTTTTGCAAGATGATGGTGCATCATCTCTTGGAACCCAGCCGGGTCAGCGGACAAAAAGGCCCGGAGTCGGAAGGACCACTTGCCTGGTGTGCAAGGCCTCAAAGGAAACATCTCTCATACAAGACAGTTCAAAGCACAAGTCTAAACCTTGTCTAGTATGAGTACTTGCCCCCAGTCAGTGGTGGCGGCATTTAAAGCTGTGTGGGCTAAATTTCCATCCTTGGGAAAGGTGTTCAACTCCATCACCTCTCTGCCACTTGTGTAAGAAACGTGGTACCTATAAGAGCAGTGATGCGGTGCAATTAACTGCTGTGAGACAGGCTTGTTCAGGAGGCGCAGTGCTGCACTCCTGAACAGCAATTTTAAGGCGTGATTCACTCAGCGCTGTGCATCACAGAAAAGCACGCATCCGAGGCGATTCACACGATTTTCAAAATGGCATCTGTATTCTGCATGAATCAAGTCCACTATGGTGTTATCCTTACTTGCCATTACTCGCGCATAAGAGAGCTTGGGGCAAATAAAGCCCGTTCCAGTCCCAAAATGATGTTTCTGGGGGTTATTTTACGCATCGACGGCCAGTGCGGGATCGAAGACGCCATTTTGAAATGATGCAAAATCTTCTGCATCATCTTGGATCGGTGATTGAAAGCGCTGAGTGAATCCCGCCCCAAAATCGCCGTTCAGGAGTGAATCACATGCAGTGCTTTGAATCACTGCGCTTCCTGAGCCTCTAGTGTGTTGGTAGACTCCCCAGGAAGAGGAGATTGAAAGCAGAGTCATGCATCTCCTGTCTGTTGCCATCAAAAGACCTGGGTTATCTGGGGTCAAGTGTAATGCACTTTCGAGACCCAGGAATTGGTGAAAACTTGCAAAATAAAACTAATACATTTAACCAGTAATAATAATAATAATAATATGTGGATTTATAAAGCGCCTTACCAATGAGTTAAGACATGCTCAAGGCGCATAGATACACAACCATTACAATATATATACAATAACAGTCAATCACCTCAAGCACAACTTAATAAACTTAATACCTACGAATCAGACATTCACTTCAGACATTCGACAAACTGATGTACAGCGTCACCGCTAAACCATGAAACGGGGGAGAGGGGGAGGAGGGATAGGAGGGGGGTAGGGGGCTTAGGCATGCTAGTGTAAAGAGAACAGTGAGGGGAGGAAGATGAAGAAACTTAGACAGGATCAGGGAAAGATTTCAAGAAGAGGTGAGTTTTGAGAGCAGAGCGAAAGGTCGAGGGAGAAGTAGCGTGACGAGCAGAGGCGGGGAGATCATTCCAGATAGAGGGAGCCTGATAAAAGAAAGAGCGTTCACCAAATATTGTTTTAACTGGAGGGTCCTCCGGGAACCTGAGGATTCTTGTGTCTGCGGAAGAGCGTAGCTGTCTAGCGGGTGTGTAGGTGTGCATGGGTTTAGAGAGATATTGAGGAAGGGATTCAACGAAGTAATAGTAGCAAAAACAGGCGATCTTGTATTGGACTCTAGCACTAATGGGCAACCAGTGGAGAAAGCAGAAGAGAGGAGTGAGATGATCTGACTTTTTTGACTTACAGATGAGTCGAGCTGCAGCATCTTGCACTTTGAAGTTTATCAGTGAGATATGCGGGACAGCCAGCAAGAAGGCCGTTGCAATAATCCAGCCGACTGAGAATGAGAGCACAGACTAGGATAGTAGTAGCTTGAGTAGTGAGAAGGTGTCTGATTTTGCGCCTGACCATGCCATTCACAGTGGAAGCTGCCAGATGTTTCCAGCCACACCAAACAAGAAGGGCAAAGCCCATACGACTCACATGCTTGACCTTTACATGACCTTGACCTTAAGGTGACCTTCAAGGTCAAACAACTAAACCTAGCAATGACATACACTAAGAAATGCTTTACACATTTTTCCTACCAAAATACATGTGGCCTTGACCCAAGGTCAAGGTCATCCATGGTCATGCAACACAAAGCTGTTAATTCAAGACATAGGAAGCACAATGGTGCTTATTGGCACTTTCTACCATGAGATATGGTCACTTTTAGTGGTTCACTACCCCATTTTGGTCACATTTCATAAGGGTCGAAATGACCTTGATGATATGTGACCAAATGTGTCTCATAATGAAAGTATAACATGTGCCCCACATAATTATTAAGTTTGAAACAGTTATCTTCCATAGTTCAGGGTCAAGATCACTTCAAAGTATGTATACAATCCAACTTTGAAGAGCTCCTGTGACCTTGAACTTGAAGCAAAGTCAATCAAACCGGTATCAAAAGATAGGTATTACTATGCCCTATATACCATATATAGGTCAGGTATCCAATCTCCAAACCTTCAGAGAAAATTGGGAAAATGTGAAAAATGGCTGTTTCTTAAACATTTACGGCCCCTGTGACCTTGACCTTGAAGCAAGGTCAAGTCACCATGTATGCTTTTGTACGCCTTGTAATCATACACCATCATGCCAAATTGGGTGTTGATAGACTTAATAGTCTCCAAGAAAAATGCAACGTTAAAGTTTGTTACGGACACCCAGACGCCCAGACGGCCAGACGGATGACACGGTGACCTAGTATGAAAGTATAACGTGTACTACAATGTTATGAAGTTTGGAAGAGTTATCTTCCATTGTTCAGGGTCAAGGTCACTTCAAAATATGTATTCACTCCAACTTTAAAGACCTGTGACCTTGACCTTGAAGCAAGGTCAAGTCACTATGTATGTTTTTGTACGCCTTGTCATCCTACACCATTATGCCAAATTGGGTGTTGATAGACTTAATAGTCTCAGAGAAAAATCCAACGTTAAAGGTTTTTTATGGATTACAGGACGACCGGATGCCCGGACGGACGACACTGGTGACCTAGTATGAAAGTATAACACGTGTACTACAATGTTATGAAGTTTGGAAGAGTTATCTTCCATAGTTCAGGGTCAAGGTCACTACAAAATATGTATACAATCCAACTTTAAAGACCACCTGAGACCTTGACCTTGAAGCAAGGTCAAACAAACTGGTATCAAAAGATAGGGATTACTTTGCCCTATATACCATATATAGGTCAGGTATCCAATCTCAAAAACTTCAGAGAAAATTGAGAAAATGTGAAAAATGGCTGTTGTTTATACAACATTTACGGCCCCTGCGACCTTGACCTTAAAGCAAGGTCAAGTCACTATGTATGTTTTTTTACGCCTTGTCATCATACACCATCATGCCAAATTGGGTGTTGATAGACTTAATAGTCTCAGAGAAAAATCCAACGTTAAAGTTTGTTACGGACGCCCGGACAGACGAAAAGAGTGAGTACATAGACTCACTTTTGCTTCGCATGCGAGTCAAAAAGTACATTATCACAGACCCTGGCTTTTTGCTGGCTTAAAGTAAGACACTATGGAACTTGCACAGAAATGATCAATTGTAATAAATGTCTTGTGCATAACTAAAGCATTGGAAATGTTTTCTGGCAAGTGATTAGTAATTTACAGTGGACATGCCTCTATGCATGTAAAAAAATAACAGGTCGTTATTACAATTGTCCCATTTATTGCTGACATGTCATCTTCATAAATCGGTAACATTCTGTGGCGATATAAAGTAATTGTATGGCTGAAAGACAGATTGAATAGTTAATTTACGAAGAGGAGATATGTACACATAATCTCAAGTTGGTTTCTTATTAACCTTGTTTTCGGTCTACTAAAAAGAAATAATTCTGTAAAATATAAAATAAACAAAAGTGCTCAAAAAGAAGGAAAGGAATTGGGGGGAAAATCCAGTGCTGTGGGGAATATTTATCTGAACTAGTGCGTATGGAATTTTCCTGGAGAACAACATACTTCATATTTTGCCAGTCACAAGTTTCTTGTGTACAATTCACCAATGCCCTGCTGAATAGGAGTGTACAACATAAGAACTGACGGAAACATTCATAAGTGAAATTAATCGTGTGACTAGTGATGGCAAAAGCATGGGTGAAGATAAACCACTGATTTTGAAAGATGCACCAATCAGCAACTTGTCATGATTTCAAAATATTGAACCAATCTACAATTCAAATCGGGGGAAATTTACAAAGAACTAGATTAGAAATGAAATTGGAATGTGATATGTGAAAAACAAGCCCCTTGAAATGTCTGTTGCATTTAAATGAAGCAGGAATCAATGGTATAGTTCAGTGTAAACTTTTTTGTACACTTCATATTTAATGTGGACACATACACATCAACACAATCTCTCAAAGAATTATTTACAAAACATGCATTGGAAATAATCTTTCTTCAGCAAGCATATAGCACACCCTTCAGATGACAATAATGGTTGATTTTTGAGCTGCATAACGTGAAATTGAAAAAGCATGTTAAAACATTCCAAATGATTCAACACCAGCAGAAAAGCAGAAGCATCTGCTAACGATTTATTTTCACAGAATTATGTCTATTCATTAATCATTCAACAGAACTGTTCATGCTCCTGAGCACTGAAGCAGTGCTAGCCGTAGAAGAGAAAGCAAACAGATAACTCCAACTTGAAGGACTAACTGAACATTATTTCATGAAAAACCTATGGAAAAGTAGGATGAAAACAAGCTCTAGATCACAAAAAGCAGTAGCCATTGCTACTAGACTTCAATTTACACTGCACTTCAATTTGAAGTGTATCTAGTGTCAAGAGTACGCACACTGACACCGACGGCAACAAAACAAGGCAGGGTCCCACACAACTTATCAAAACCACTTTTTCCTTCAAGCAAGTAGATTGAACATTCACTTGCCCTAAACTAAAGCAAAATCTACTGGCCCAAAATCGTTGGCCTCACTAAAGTAATCACAATAGTCAATTAAATATCAGTCTCTTACTCTTAAAATGTGTTTAGCATTAAACATGTGTATGATATCGTCACAAGAGTCAGGCAAACTAAACACACAGTACAGGAGCTGTCTGCACAGTCAATGTCATTGTGCTTCGACATACTTTTCACACCATGGCCTGCTTCAATTCTAAAATAAATAGGAGGAAAATTTGGTCGCCCATTTGGTCAACTCTAGACCAACTTTCCCTTGCCCGAAGAGAACATTTGATTGCCCCAAGCTAAATGGCAAGCGTTTGTGTGGAACCCTGCAAGGAAAAGAAGGGACTTTAGAATAAAAATCTGAAAGATGAAGTTACAGCGAATGAGCTCTAGAAAAATCTCATGTTGTCTTTGTTCATATAATGACTGCCGCGATGCCACAAAACCAAGGTGAGCAGAAATAAACTTGACACCATCGTTGTAGTTGTTGAATTGAAACTGTTCGGGTAGTGAGACCATTTGTTGATTTTCTTAACCAGCATTTTGTCTGATTTTAAACAACAAATGTGAATCAAAAACACAAAGGAGATTTAAAAACACTTCATATGAAGTATGAAAGTACCACAAAGTTGATGAAGACAAATGATAACATGGAGGACTTAACAAATTAGACTCAACTTGAACACAAAGTTACTCTAGCTTTCCGATGGGTCAATGCAATCTTTTCTGTCAAATTGCTCACAACAAATACCTGACATGCATCATGAACTACAATCTGACAAGGGTGTCTTATTGTTCAATGCATGCATGACCCATGCATACTATCTTGCTTGCAAGTCTATACAGAATCTCGAGCCTCACTTGACATCTCCACAAATGTTCCACTTGCCTGCCTAGCTCCAGCTTTTCTGGGGCGAGACTTGTTCATAACTCTTCTCCCTCACATGGTATGGTATGATAAGTTCACATTCATAACAGATGTTTTCCATGAGGAAATGCCTAACCAAAGTGGCTGAGGCAATTCTGACAGATGGATTGGAAGCTGAAAGCCTCATTCATGTTTTTGAATAATTAATTGGGGACTTCAACACTTCTTTTTTTTTCTTTCTTTTTTTTTGGGGGGGGGGTGTCTTCTGGTGCACAGGGACATGTTCCATCATGACAAGTTCTTGATACGGTCAATGAAAAAATCTCTGCATCTTTCCTGCGCTTGTTTAAAAAGAGAAAGAAAAGCCAACTGATGGTTTGACTAGAAAACATTCACCTGCGTTGTTAGAAAGGTTCCTTGTACAGTTAGGCTGCAGGTGGGTTTTTGTGTGCCACTTTGTCAAAAAGAGACAGTCCTGCTTGGAGTCAGGTTCAAACAGAAATGTGATTCTCCACCACAAAATGAGTATTATACAACGCTTTGAGATATTGGTATCATATATACATGTATATAGCACATGACTACATGACACTTTGTTGGGGAGTTGTGGGTTGTCAGACAGGTGGTTAAAAACTCGAGTTTTCACAATCGAGTGTTAAATAAATAAAGCAATACATCCTTAGCAGTCAAATGTGCAAGTTGTTGACATATTTAGAGCCTTTCATTCATCTTCTGTCTTTAAAAAAAACATCCAATAGAAAAGGACCTGACAAAGTGTATGGAGATCTCCAAGACCTCCATAATGCAACAATGTGGTGATTGCATCTAGTTCATAGTGCTCAACATGGGTGAGAGTACGACATCTTTCATAGCCTTTACTGCTTGTTAACTGCTAGTTAGTCGCACAGCTTTAAGAAATTCCCTTTTAGTGCCCCTTAGAGACTGGATTTGGACAAGAAACCTGCTGAGGCACATTGATTAATGATCAAACTATGTCACAGATCTACAATCTGCAAATGACAAACTTTGACACTCACTTCAATGTTGTCACAATATCTCTAAGTCAGAAAGTTTTATACAATGCTCATTTCAAGGCTCAGGATCACACATGCCGTTATCTCATCCATGCCAGTATAAAGCACTGAGGGGAGAACAGACCCCCCCCCCCAAAAAAAAAACACACAAAACAAAACAGATTCTACCATGGACTAAGTAAGCCATTATATGAGTCATCTTCTCAAAATAAAGTGAGTCACAATCCATGTGAACCTTCATACACCATATGCATACAATACTATGCTTTGCATTTTCATTAATCCACAACGCCAATGTTTACAGTAAGTCTGACAAATGAAGTATCATGTAGCCCAAGTCCATCAAAACTCTGTAGACAGGGAGGCCTTCAGATAAGATCATGCAGCTCCGAAAGCAACTTGGTCATCTCTTTATCCATACATTGCCTCCAGGGCAAAAATGTAATTTGACTATGTTTGTTTATGTTTGTGAAAAATAACCCCTGGACACCATTTCTCATCAGTTGATTCAGTAAACATATCGTGTGTGCATGCGTGCGTGCATGCGTGTGTGTGTGCGTGCAAAAGAAAACATCATTTTGTCAAGAATGGAAAAAGGTTAAAGGACCAAAACATGAACAACTTATGCATTCACACCATGATAAGCATGTATTCCCTATGTTTTTCTATCAAAACAGAGGTCACATTCACCCCAAAACCAGAGTATTATATTATACTGACATCACAAGCCAGAAGAATTACCTGAGAAAATGTACAGAGTAGTTGGCTCTCACTCAACTGAATAGTCTCTTCACGTCAACAACATGGATCCATCTTACATATGACCCTGCTGTAATAGCCGACTGGCAAATTGTTAGTCTTGAATCTATGAACATTAGGATGCAGCTTACTGAAGTACAAATCCCAATATAAAACCTACAGTACATTTCCTACAAGAAAGATTTTTACACTCATTTTCTCCTTGCTCATGAACATTTTGACATGATAAATCTCACCTTTGCTTCCTCATTCCTTTAAGTCATAAGTTCCATGGCCCCCAAAAGACACTATATGCAGTTGGCTTCAAGGAATTGTGTCCGAAAACCTCAGTGCTTCATCAGCTGGAGAGACAAGTACCTTTCCCAAAACTCCAGAATTTCACAGCATAAGCTGCCACTGAACACTGGGGAAGGCTGGGCAGTCAAACTAGGCAATATCAACATTTGACAGTACAGGCCTGACTACGTAGATTTATGTCAACCCATTATTGACTAGAGTGTGTCTGACAAATACCTGTCCACTACCTGACCTTATGGCACACAAAATGTAACAAATCTGATCAACTTTTTTCTTTCCCAATTAGTCATCTTTTTTCAGAAGATATGGACCATGCTAGAAAGTCAATGTTCATGGCTAAACTAGCTAAGCTTCAGTGTGACCAAATACCACAAATCTCACACTACAAGGTGCAGCCTTATATATGAAACATCCACCCAGGATCTTCCAAAGGAGGCAGCAAAAAAACAATGCATGGGGTGCACGGGCACATAAAAATGCATTTGTTATTGCAGGAAGAGAACACTACTTTAGAACAGAAAGAAGGAACATCAATCCAGGTTGTGAAACTAGTCTGAGCAATAAATGTCATACAGAAATGGGAATCCTTGCCTTGCATGGGGAAGAGTGAATCTGCAAAGACGGGTGCAGCACAACTGAGTACCTTACATTTATCGGAACCATTTTCATGCATGACTGCAACTGACATTAAACGTGACTGTGAAAACTAAATCATCAAACAATGTGCACACACATGTGGATGTAGAATTAGATTTCAGTTTACACAATAATGGATTTATACAATAATTCATGAAGGAGATGTCTGGGAATCTGCATTGTAATGTCATTTGTTTTTTCTCTAGCTTTGTTGATGTTGCAATCACACACATCCAGTCGAATGGGTGAACGACATGCCTCATCTTTATCCTAAAAGTTCCCTTGCACTACCTCTAAAGCAACATAACTTAGTCGCAAAACTATGATGTGTTGATTCTTTCACACATGCTTGCCAAAAATTACGACAAATACAGAAACATTATACATGTGCTTCTTCAAAAGTAAACCATTTCAGTCCACTACAGCAATCCATATGAAATGATCTTTGACATCAGTTAGAAAACAGTCTGCTACAGCAATCCATATGAAATGATCTTTGACGTTGGTTAGAAACCAGTCTGCTACAGCAATCCATATGAAATGATCTTTGACGTTGGTTAGAAACAGAACTAAACTGTCAAACGCTCCTCACCTGTTGCTTCAGTTTGCACGTATTGACACACAACAGGATTTATGTTTGCAAAACAACTAGCCACCACCGTTCATTTGATGGAGACATTTCAGACTGAGAACTGGAACCTTACTTCTGTGACTGCCCTCAGCTTCGTCAACCTTGGCAACTGCACACGTCTAGTCAAATCTACCAATGATCCTTCCTCATTCTGTCCTAATTTTCTTGCAATCTCTCATTAAGACACAACAAATTCAACATGAAACTCTGACTAACTTCTTTCCAAAACTACGAGAATAATGTTGAAACAAAAAACATGCTTTTCTACACATGAAGAGGAACATGGTCTAAAGGAGCTTCAGCTTCACAACAGAATTTTCCTCACCCAAGATGCACCTGAAATCAAAGATTTGTTCCGATTTGCTCAAGAAAGCAGCCGATGCAATTTCCACAATCCATCCATCAGTAAAGGACATTACAAGTCCTGCATATGTTGATTGAGAGTTAGCTGGACTGACTTGCTTCAGAAAGACTCACAAGTTGCAGCAAAACAAAAATAATTAGGTTCATAAGCAAAAATATACGATTTGAGAATCGGAGAATTGCCTAAGCAGCAAGTGATAAAATCCAAGCTGGCAGTGGTATACTCACGGCAGGCACAGTGGAAGAAATAAGTAGAATACCACACAGTGGAAAGGAGTAGTGAACATCTGAGTACCTCATTGTGTATGTAACCCACAGCTGCATCTAGCAAAAGAATGTTCGGTATCTTCTTAAAACAAAACTGAATATTTCACTTTCACATCAGAAGTGAATGTCAAGGCTTATAAAGTATTATTTTCCCATTATAAAAATTTAATACACAAACTAGAGAAGCCCATAATCATAGATCCAGTTATTTCTGCCAACTCATCTTGGAACCAACATTTCTGATCAAGCCTGAAAGCAAACAAAGCAACTGCTGGTACAATGTTTGCAATAACAATAATATCAATTGCATATATCACAAGATTTCTACCTGCAACTCACAGTCAGTGTAACCCAACAACACCAAATATTGCCTTTTTGTATCACATTCACACATTACATTGAGCAGGGAAACGACTCCATAGATCTTTCCCTCAAAATGCCTGTTCAGCATTGATTGGTGGGAACTCCCAAGTCGGCCTCACAGTCCTGTATACATCTGCTGTCCTGAGGCTGTGAGGGGCTTTGACTCCTCCTCCAAATGTTGCCGCCTCTTCACACATTTGTAGACTTTGTAGGACACAGCCACGCTGATGACCATGCCCACTGCAATGGAGAAGAGACAAAGGCGTCATGTACAGGTGAGGGCCACATTCTTGGTAGAGGCAAGGGGCAGAGCTAGGTCACACTTTTGATGGAGGCAAGGGGCAGAGCTAGGTCACACCCTTGGTAGAGGCAAGGGGCAGAGCTAGGTCACACCCTTGGTAGAGGCAAGGGGCAGAGCTAGGCCACACCCTTGGTGGAGGCAAGGGGCAGAGCTAGGCCACACTTTTGGTGGAGGCAAGGGGGAGAGCTAGGTCACACCCTTGGTAGAGGCAAGGGGCAGAGCTAGGCCACACTTTTGGTGGTGGCAAGGGGCAGAGCTAGGCCACACCCTTGGTGGAAGCAAGGGGCAGAGCTAGGCCACACTTTTGGTGGAGGCAAGGGGGAGAGCTAGGTCACACCCTTGGTAGAGGCAAGGGGCAGAGCTAGGCCACACTTTTGGTAGAGGCAAGGGGCAGAGCTAGGCCACACTTTTGGTGGAGGCAAGGGGGAGAGCTAGGTCACACCCTTGGTAGAGGCAAGGGGCAGAGCTAGGCCACACTTTTGGTAGAGGCAAGGGGCAGAGCTAGGCCACACCTTTGGTGGAAGCAAGAGACAGAGCTAGGCCACACCCTTGGTGGAAGCGAGGGGCAGAGCTAGGCCACACTTTTGGTGGAGGCAAGGGGGAGAGCTAGGTCACACCCTTGGTAGAGGCAAGGGGCAGAGCTAGGCCACACTTTTGGTAGAGGCAAGGGGCAGAGCTAGGCGACACCCTTGGTGGAAGCAAGAGACAGAGCTAGGCCACACCCTTGGTGGAAGCGAGGGGCAGAGCTAGGCCACACTTTTGATGGAGGCAAGGGGCAGAGCTAGGTCACACCCTTGGTAGAGGCAAGGGGCAGAGCTAGGTCACACCCTTGGTAGAGGCAAGGGGCAGAGCTAGGTCACACTTTTGGTGGAGGCAAGGGGCAGAGCTAGGTCACACTTTTGGTGGAGGCAAGGGGGAGAGCTAGGCCACATTCTTGGTAGAGGCAAGGGGCAGAGCTAGGTCACACTTTTGGTGAAGGCAAGGGGCAGAGCTAGGTCACACTTTTGGTGGAGGCAAGGGGGAGAGCTAGGCCACATTCTTGGTAGAGGCAAGGGGCAGAGCTAGGTCACACTTTTGATGGAGGCAAGGGGCAGAGCTAGGTCACACCCTTGGTAGAGGCAAGGGGCAGAGCTAGGCCACACTTTTGGTAGAGGCAAGGGGCAGAGCTAGGCCACACCCTTGGTGGAAGCAAGAGACAGAGCTAGGCCACACCCTTGGTGGAAGCGAGGGGCAGAGCTAGGTCACACTTTTGGTGGAGGCAAGGGGCAGAGCTAGGTCACACCCTTGGTAGAGGCAAGGGGCAGAGCTAGGCCACACCCTTGGTAGAGGCAAGGGGCAGAGCTAGGTCACACTTTTGGTGGAGGCAAGGGGCAGAGCTAGGTCACACTTTTGGTGGAGGCAAGGGGCAGAGATAGGTCACACTTTTGGTGGAGGCAAGGGGCAGAGATAGGTCACACTTTTGGTGGAGGCAAGGGGCAGAGCTAGGTCACACTTTTGGTGGAGGCAAGGGGCAGAGATGGGCCACACTTTTGGTGGAGGCAAGGGGCAGAGCTAGGTCACACCCTTGGTAGAGGCAAGGGGCAGAGCTAGGTCACACTTTTGGTGGAGGCAAGGGGCAGAGCTAGGTCACACTTTTGGTGGAGGCAAGGGGCAGAGATAGGTCACACTTTTGATGGAGGCAAGGGGCAGAGCTAGGTCACACTTTTGGTGGAGGCAAGGGGCAGATATAGGTCACACTTTTGGTGGAGGCAAGGGGCAGAGATAGGTCACACTTTTGATGGAGGCAAGGGGCAGAGCTAGGTCACACCCTTGGTAGAGGCAAGGGGCAGAGATAGGTCACACTTTTGGTAGAGGCAAGGGGCAGAGCTAGGCCACACTTTTGGTAGAGGCAAGGGGCAGAGCTAGGCGACACCCTTGGTGGAAGCAAGAGACAGAGCTAGGCCACACCCTTGGTGGAAGCAAGGGGCAGAGCTAGGCCACACTTTTGATGGAGGCAAGGGGCAGAGCTAGGTCACACCCTTGGTAGAGGCAAGGGGCAGAGCTAGGTCACACCCTTGGTAGAGGCAAGGCGCAGAGCTAGGTCACACTTTTGGTGGAGGCAAGGGGCAGAGCTAGGTCACACTTTTGGTGGAGGCAAGGGGGAGAGCTAGGCCACATTCTTGGTGAGGCAAGGGGCAGAGCTAGGTCACACTTTTGGTGAAGGCAAGGGGCAGAGCTAGGTCACACTTTTGGTGGAGGCAAGGGGGAGAGCTAGGCCACATTCTTGGTAGAGGCAAGGGGCAGAGCTAGGTCACACTTTTGATGGAGGCAAGGGGCAGAGCTAGGTCACACCCTTGGTAGAGGCAAGGGGCAGAGCTAGGCCACACTTTTGGTAGAGGCAAGGGGCAGAGCTAGGCCACACCCTTGGTGGAAGCAAGAGACAGAGCTAGGCCACACCCTTGGTGGAAGCGAGGGGCAGAGCTAGGTCACACTTTTGGTGGAGGCAAGGGGCAGAGCTAGGTCACACCCTTGGTAGAGGCAAGGGGCAGAGCTAGGTCACACCCTTGGTAGAGGCAAGGGGCAGAGCTAGGTCACACTTTTGGTGGAGGCAAGGGGCAGAGCTAGGTCACACTTTTGGTGGAGGCAAGGGGCAGAGATAGGTCACACTTTTGGTGGAGGCAAGGGGCAGAGATAGGTCACACTTTTGGTGGAGGCAAGGGGCAGAGCTAGGTCACACTTTTGGTGGAGGCAAGGGGCAGAGATAGGCCACACTTTTGGTGGAGGCAAGAGGCAGAGCTAGGTCACACCCTTGGTAGAGGCAAGGGGCAGAGCTAGGTCACACTTTTGGTGGAGGCAAGGGGCAGAGCTAGGTCACACTTTTGGTGGAGGCAAGGGGCAGAGATAGGTCACACTTTTGATGGAGGCAAGGGGCAGAGCTAGGTCACACTTTTGGTGGAGGCAAGGGGCAGATATAGGTCACACTTTTGGTGGAGGCAAGGGGCAGAGATAGGTCACACTTTTGATGGAGGCAAGGGGCAGAGCTAGGTCACACCCTTGGTAGAGGCAAGGGGCAGAGATAGGTCACACTTTTGGTAGAGGCAAGGGGCAGAGCTAGGCCACACCCTTGGTGGAAGCAAGAGACAGAGCTAGGCCACACCCTTGGTGGAAGCGAGGGGCAGAGCTAGGCCACACTTTTGATGGAGGCAAGGGGCAGAGCTAGGTCACACTTTTGGTGGCAAGGGGCAGAGCTAGGTCACACCCTTGGTAGAGGCAAGGGGCAGAGATAGGTCACACTTTTGGTGGAGGCAAGGGGCAGAGCTAGGTCACACCCTTGGTAGAGGCAAGGGGGAGATCTAGGTCACACTTTTGGTGGCAAGGGGCAGAGCTAGGTCACACTTTTGGTGGAGGCAAGGGGCAGAGCTAGGTCACACCCTTGGTAGAGGCAAGGGGGAGATCTAGGTCACACCCTTGGTAGAGGCAAGGGGGAGATCTAGGTCACACTTTTGGTGGAGGCAAGGGGCAGAGCTAGGTCACACCCTTGGTAGAGGCAAGGGGCAGAGCTAGGTCACACTTTTGGTGGAGGCAAGGGGCAGAGCTAGGTCACACCCTTGATGGCAAGGGGCAGAGATAGGTCACACTTTTGGTGGAGGTAAGGGGCAGAGCTAGGTCACACTTTTGGTGGAGGCAAAAAGCAGAGCTAGGTCACACTTTTGGTGGCAAGGGGCAGAGCTAGGTCACACCCTTGATGGCAAGGGGCAGAGCTAGGTCACACTTTTGATGGAGGCAAGGGGCAGAGCTAGGTCACACTTTTGGTGGAGGCAAGGGGCAGAGCTAGGTCACACTTTTGGTGGTGGCAAGGGGCAGAGCTAGGCCACACTTTTGATGGAGGCAAGGGGCAGAGCTAGGTCACACCCTTGGTAGAGGCAAGGGGCAGAGATAGGTCACACTTTTGGTGGAGGCAAGGGGCAGAGCTAGGCCACACCCTTGGTGGAAGCGAGGGGCAGAGCTAGGCCACACTTTTGATGGAGGCAAGGGGCAGAGCTAGGTCACACCCTTGGTAGAGGCAAGGGGCAGAGCTAGGTCACACCCTTGGTAGAGGCAAGGGGCAGAGCTAGGTCACACCCTTGGTAGAGGCAAGGGGCAGAGCTAGGTCACACTTTTGGTGGAGGCAAGGGGCAGAGATAGGTCACACTTTTGATGGAGGCAAGGGGCAGAGCTAGGTCACACTTTTGGTGGAGGCAAGGGGCAGAGATAGGTCACACTTTTGGTGGAGGCAAGGGGCAGAGCTAGGCCACACTTTTGGTGGAGGCAAGGGGCAGAGCTAGGTCACACCCTTGGTAGAGGCAAGGGGCAGAGCTAGGTCACACTTTTGGTGGAGGCAAGGGGCAGAGCTAGGTCACACTTTTGGTGGAGGCAAGGGGCAGAGATAGGTCACACTTTTGATGGAGGCAAGGGGCAGAGCTAGGTCACACTTTTGATGGAGGCAAGGGGCAGAGCTAGGTCACACCCTTGGTAGAGGCAAGGGGCAGAGCTAGGTCACACTTTTGGTGGAGGCAAGGGGCAGAGATAGGCCACACTTTTGATGGAGGCAAGGGGCAGAGCTAGGCCACACCCTTGGTGGAAGCAAGGGGCAGAGCTAGGCCACACTTTTGGTGGAAGCAAGGGGCAGAGCTAGGCCACACTTTTGGTGGAAGCAAGGGGCAGAGCTAGGCCACACCCTTGGTGGAAGCAAGAGACAGAGCTAGGCCACACTTTTGATGGAGGCAAGGGGCAGAGCTAGGTCACACTTTTGGTGGCAAGGGGCAGAGCTAGGTCACACCCTTGGTGGAAGCAAGAGACAGAGCTAGGCCACACCCTTGGTGGAAGCGAGGGGCAGAGCTAGGCCACACCTTTGGTGGAAGCAAGAGGCAGAGCTAGGCCACACCCTTGGTGGAGCAAGGGGCAGAGCTAGGTCACACCTTTGGTGGAGGCAAGGGGCAGAGCTAGGTCACACTTTGGTGGAGGCAAGGGGCAGAGCTAGGTCACACCTTTGGTGGAGGCAAGGGGCAGAGCTAGGTCACACTTTTGGTGGAGGCAAGGGGCAGAGCTAGGTCACACTTTTGGTGTGGCAAGGGGCAGAGCTAGGTCACACTCTTGGTGGAGGCAAGGGGCAGAGCTAGGTCACACTTTTGGTGGAGGCAAGGGGCAGAGCTAGGTCACACTCTTGGTGGAGGCAAGGGGCAGAGCTAGGTCACACTTTTGGTGGAGGCAAGGGGCAGAGCTAGGCCACACTTTGGTGGAGGCAAGGGGCAGAGCTAGGTCACACCCTTGGTGGAGGCAAGGGGCAGAGCTAGGTCACACCTTTGGTGGAGGCAAGGGGCAGAGCTAGGTCACACCTTGGTGGAGGCAAGGGGCAGAGCTAGGTCACACTTTGGTGGAGGCAAGGGGCAGAGCTAGGTCACACTCTTGGTGGAGGCAAGGGGCAGAGCTAGGTCACACTTTGGTGGAGGCAAGGGGCAGAGCTAGGTCACACTCTTGGGGGAGGCAAGGGGCAGAGCTAGGTCACACTTTTGGTGGAGGCAAGGGGCAGAGCTAGGTCACACTTTGGTGGAGGCAAGGGGCAGAGCTAGGTCACACTTTGGTGGTGGCAAGGGGGAGAGCTAGGTCACACTTTTGGTGGAGGCAAGGGGCAGAGCTAGGTCACACTTTTGGTGGAAGCAAGGGGCAGAGCTAGGCCACACTCTTGGTGGAGGCAAGGGGCAGAGCTAGGCCACACTTTTGGTGGAGGCAAGGGGCAGAGCTAGGTCACACTCTTGGTGGCAAGGGGCAGAGCTAGGCCACACTTTTGGTGGAGGCAAGGGGCAGAGCTAGGTCACACTTTTGGTGGAGGCAAGGGGCAGAGCTAGGTCACACTTTTGGTGGAGGCAAGGGGCAGAGCTAGGTCACACTTTGGTGGAGGCAAGGGGCAGAGCTAGGTCACACTTTTGGTGGAGGCAAGGGGCAGAGCTAGGTCACACTCTTGGTGGAGGCAAGGGGCAGAGCTAGGTCACACTCTTGGTGGAGGCAAGGGGCAGAGCTAGGTCACACTCTTGGTGGAGGCAAGGGGCAGAGCTAGGTCACACTCTTGGTGGAGGCAAGGGGCAGAGCTAGGTCACACTTTTGGTGGAGGCAAGGGGCAGAGCTAGGTCACACTTTTGGTGGAGGCAAGGGGCAGAGCTAGGTCACACTTTTGGTGGAGGCAAGGGGCAGAGCTAGGTCACACTTTTGGTGGAGGCAAGGGGCAGAGCTAGGTCACACTTTTGGTGGAGGCAAGGGGCAGAGCTAGGTCACACCCTTGGTGGAGGCAAGGGGCAGAGCTAGGTCACACTTTTGGTGGAGGCAAGGGGCAGAGCTAGGCCACACCCTTGGTGGAAGCAAGAGACAGAGCTAGGCCACACCCTTGGTGGAAGCGAGGGGCAGAGCTAGGCCACACTTTTGATGGAGGCAAGGGGCAGAGCTAGGTCACACTTTTGGTGGCAAGGGGCAGAGCTAGGTCACACCCTTGGTAGAGGCAAGGGGCAGAGATAGGTCACACTTTTGGTGGAGGCAAGGGGCAGAGCTAGGTCACACCCTTGGTAGAGGCAAGGGGAGATCTAGGTCACACTTTGGTGGCAAGGGGCAGAGCTAGGTCACACTTTTGGTGGAGGCAAGGGGCAGAGCTAGGTCACACCCTTGGTAGAGGCAAGGGGAGATCTAGGTCACACCCTTGGTAGAGGCAAGGGGAGATCTAGGTCACACTTTTGGTGGAGGCAAGGGGCAGAGCTAGGTCACACCCTTGGTAGAGGCAAGGGGCAGAGCTAGGTCACACTTTTGGTGGAGGCAAGGGGCAGAGCTAGGTCACACCCTTGATGGCAAGGGGCAGAGATAGGTCACACTTTTGGTGGAGGTAAGGGGCAGAGCTAGGTCACACTTTTGGTGGAGGCAAAAGCAGAGCTAGGTCACACTTTTGGTGGCAAGGGGCAGAGCTAGGTCACACCCTTGATGGCAAGGGGCAGAGCTAGGCCACACTTTTGGTGGAGGCAAGGGGGAGATCTAGGTCACACTTTTGGTGGAGGCAAGGGGCAGAGCTAGGTCACACTTTTGGTGGCAAGGGGCAGAGCTAGGCCACACCCTTGGTGGAGGCAAGAAGCATAGCTAGGTCACACTCTTGGTGGCAAGGGGCAGAGCTAGGTCACACTCTTGGTGGAGGCAAGGGGCAGAGCTAGGCCACACCCTTGGTGGAGCAAGGGGCAGAGCTAGGCCACACCTTTGATGGAGGCAAGGGGCAGAGCTAGGCCACACCCTTGGTGAGCAAGGGGCAGAGCTAGGTCACACCCTTGGTGGGCAAGGGGCAGAGCTAGGCCACACCCTTGGTGAGGCAAGGGGCAGAGCTAGGCCACACCTTGGTGGAGCAAGGGGCAGAGCTAGGTCACACTTTTGGTGGAGGCAAGGGGCAGAGCTAGGCCACACTATTGGTGGAGCAAGGGGCAGAGCTAGGTCACACTTTGGTGGAGGCAAGGGGCAGAGCTAGGCCACACTCTTGGTGGAGGCAAGGGGCAGAGCTAGGTCACACCCTTGGTAGAGGCAAGGGGCAGAGCTAGGCCACACTCTTGGTGAGGCAAGGGGCAGAGCTAGGCCACACTTTTGGTGGAGCAAGGGGCAGAGCTAGGTCACACTTTTGGTGGAGGCAAGGGGCAGAGCTAGGCCACACTTTGGTGGGCAAGGGGCAGAGCTAGGCCACACTCTTGTGGAGGCAAGGGGCAGAGCTAGGCCACACTTGGTGAGGCTAGGGGCAGAGCTAGGCCACACTATTGGTGGAGGCAAGGGGCAGAGCTAGGCCACACTGTTGTTGGAGCAAGGGGCAGAGCTAGGCCACACCCTTGGTGGATGCAAGGGGCAGAGCTAGGCCACACTTTTGGTGGAGCAAGGGGCAGAGCTAGGCCACACTTTTGGTGGAAGCAAGGGGCAGAGCTAGGCCACACCCTTGGTGGCAAGAGGCAGAGCTAGGCCACACCCTTGATGGCAAGGGGCAGAGCTAGGCCACACCTTTGGTGGAGGCAAGGGGCAGAGATAGGCCACACCTTGGTGGCAAGGGGCAGAGCTAGGCCACACCTTGGTGGAGCAAGGGGCAGAGCTAGGTCACTCTTGGTGGAGGCAAGGGGCAGAGCTAGGCCACACCCTTGGTGGCAAGGGGCAGAGCTAGGCCACACCATTGGTGGCAAGGGGCAGAGCTAGGTCACTCTTGGTGGAGGCAAGGGGCAGAGCTAGGCCACACCCTTGGTGGCAAGGGGCAGAGCTAGGCCACACCCTTGGTGGAGGCAAGAAGCATAGCTAGGTCACACTCTTGGTGGCAAGGGGCAGAGCTATGTCACACTTTTGGTAGAGGTGAGGGGCAGAGCTAGGCCACACCCTTGGTGGAAGCAAGAGGCAGATCTAGGTCACACCCTTGGTGGCAAGGGGCAGAGCTAGGCCACACCCTTGATGGCAAGGGGCAGAGCTAGGCCACACTCTTGATGGCAAGGGGCAGAGCTAGGCCACACTTTTGGTGGTGGCAAGGGGCAGAGCTAGGCCACACCCTTGGTGGAAGCAAGGGGCAGAGCTAGGTCACACTTTTGGTGGAGGCAAGGGGCAGAGCTAGGTCACACCCTTGGTGGCAAGGGGCAGAGCTAGGCCACACTTTTGGTGGTGGCAAGGGGCAGAGCTAGGCCACACCCTTGGTGGAAGCAAGGGGCAGAGCTAGGTCACACTTTTGGTGGAGGTAAGGGGCAGAGCTAGGCCACACTTTTGGTGGAAGCACAGGGCAGAGCTAGGCCACACTTTTGGTGGAGGTAAGAGGCTGAGCTAGGCCACACCTTTGGTGGAAGCACAGGGCAGAGCTAGGCCATACCCTTGATGGCAAGGGGCAGAGCTAGGCCACACCCTTGCTGGAAGCAAGGGGCAGAGCTAGGCCACACCCTTGGTGGCAAGGGGCAGAGATAGGCCACACCCTTGGTGGCAAGGGGCAGAGCTAGGACACACCCTTGGTGGCAAGGGGCAGAGCTAGGCCACACTCTTGGTGGCAAGGGGCAGAGCTAGGTCACACTCTTGGTGGAGGCAAGGGGCAGAGCTAGGCCACACCCTTGGTGGCAAGGGGCAGAGCTAGGCCACACCCTTGGTGGCAAGGGGCAGAGCTAGGCCACACCCTTGGTGGCAAGGGGCAGAGCTAGGCCACACCCTTGGTGGAAGCAAGGGGCAGAGCTAGGCCACACCTTGGTGGCAAGGGGCAGAGCTAGGCCACACCCTTGGTGGAAGCAAGGGGCAGAGCTAGGTCACACTTTTGGTGGAGGCAAGGGGCAGAGCTAGGCCACACCCTTGGTGGAAGCAAGGGGCAGAGCTAGGCCACACTCTTGGTGGAGGCAAGGGGCAGAGCTAGGCCACACTCTTGGTGGAGGCAAGGGGCAGAGCTAGGTCACACCCTTGGTAGGAGCAAGGGGCAGAGCTAAGCCACACCCTTGGTGGCAAGGGGCAGAGCTAGGCCACACTCTTGGTGGCAAGGGGCAGAGCTAGGTCACACTCTTGGTGGAGGCAAGGGGCAGAGCTAGGCCACACCATTGGTGGCAAGGGGCAGAGCTAGGCCACACTCTTGGAGGCAAGGGGCAGAGCTAGGCCACATCATTGGTGGCAAGGGGCAGAGCTAGGCCACACTCTTGGTGGCAAGGGGCAGAGCTAGGCCACACTCTTGGTGGCAAGGGGCAGAGCTAGGTCACACCCTTAGTGGAGTCAAGAAGCAGAGCTAGGTCACACTTTTGGTGGAGATAAGGGGAAGAGCTAGGTCACACTTTTGGTGGAAGCAAGGGGCAGAGCTAGGCCACACCCTTGGTGGCAAGGGGCAGAGCTAGGCCACACCCTTGATGGCAAGGGGCAGAGCTAGGCCACACCTTTGGTGGAGGCAAGGGGCAGAGCTAAGCCACACCCTTGGTGGCAAGGGGCAGAGCTAGGCCACACCATTGGTGGCAAGGGGCAGAGCTAGGTCACTCTTGGTGGAGGCAAGGGGCAGAGCTAGGCCACACCCTTGGTGGCAAGGGGCAGAGCTAGGCCACACCATTGGTGGCAAGGGGCAGAGCTAGGTCACACCCTTAGTGGAGTCAAGAAGCAGAGCTAGGCCACACTTTTGGTGAAAGCACAGGGCAGAGCTAGGCCATACCTTTGGTGGAGGCAAGGGGCAGAGATAGGCCACACCCTTGATGGCAAGGGGCAGAGCTAGGACACACCCTTGGTGGCAAGGGGCAGAGCTAGGCCACACTCTTGGTGGAGGCAAGGGGCAGAGCTAGGCCACACTCTTGGTGGCAAGGGGCAGAGCTAGGCCACACTCTTGGTGGAGGCAAGGGGCAGAGCTAGGCCACACCCTTGGTGGCAAGGGGCAGAGCTAGGTCACACTCTTGGTGGAGGCAAGGGGCAGAGCTAGGCCACACCCTTGGTGGCAAGGGGCAGAGCTAGGCCACACCCTTGATGGCAAGGGGCAGAGCTAGGACACACCCTTGGTGGCAAGGGGCAGAGCTAGGCCACACTCTTGGTGGCAAGGGGCAGAGCTAGGTCACACTCTTGGTGGAGGCGAGGGGCAGAGCTAGGCCACACTTTTGGTGGTGGCAAGGGGCAGAGCTAGGCCACACCCTTGATGGCAAGGGGCAGAGCTAGGCCACACCCTTGGTGGAAGCAAGAGACAGAGCTAGGCCACACCCTTGGTGGAAGCGAGGGGCAGAGCTAGGCCACACCCTTGGTGGAAGCAAGGGGCAGAGCTAGGTCACACCCTTGGTGGAAGCAAGGGGCAGAGCTAGGCCACACCCTTGGTGGAAGCAAGGGGCAGAGCTAGGCCACACCCTTGGTGGAAGCAAGGGGCAGAGCTAGGCCACACCCTTAGTGGAGGCAAAAAGCAGAGCTAGGTCACACTCTTGGTGGAGGCAAAAAGCAGAGCTAGGTCACACCCTTGGTGGAAGCAAGGGGCAGAGCTAAGCCACACCCTTGGTGGCAAAGGGCAGAGCTAGGTCACACCCTTGGTGGCAAAGGGCAGAGCTAGGCCACACTCTTGATGGCAAGGGGCAGAGCTAGGCCACACCCTTGGTGGAGGCGAGGGGCAGAGCTAGGTCACTCTTGGTGGAGGCAAGGGGCAGAGCTAGGCCACACCCTTGGTGGCAAGGGGCAGAGCTAGGCCACACCCTTGGTGGCAAGGGGCAGAGCTAGGCCACACTCTTGGTGGCAAGGGGCAGAGCTAGGCCACACCCTTGGTGGCAAGGGGCAGAGCTAGGCCACACCCTTGATGGAAAGGGGCAGAGCTCTCCCACACCCTTGATGGCAAGGGGCACAGCTAGGCCACACCCTTGGTGGAAGCAAGGGGCAGAGCTAGGCCACACCTTTGGTGGAGGCAAGAGGCAGAGCTAGGCCACACCCTTGATGGCAAGGGGCAGAGCTAGGACACACCCTTGGTGGAAGGAAGGGGCAGAACTAGGCCACACCCTTGGTGGAAGCAAGGGGCAGAGCTAGGCCACACCCTTGGTGGCAAGGGGCAGAGCTAGGCCACACCCTTGGTGGCAAGGGGCAGAGCTAGGCCACACTCTTGATGGCAAGGGGCAGAGCTAGGCCACACCCTTGGTGGAGGCAAGGGGCAGAGATAGGCCACACCCTTGGTGGTAAGGGGCAGAGCTAGGCCACACCCTTGGTGGCAAGGGGTAGAGCTAGGCCACACTCTTGGTGGCAAGGGGCAGCGCTAGGCCACACCCTTGGTGGCAAGGGGCAGAGCTAGGCCACACTCTTGGTGGCAAGGGGCAGCGCTAGGTCACACCCTTGGTGGTCGCAAGGGGCAGAAGGGGAAAGGCAGCTAGCGGGGAGTGCAGCATTAAGGAGCATTAAATGCTAAATAAAGCTGTTTGAACTTTACAAGTTCTAGGTGCCAAAATGGAGGTGACGACTCAAACAACCTAAGCACTGACCTGCACTGCAGCCTGCAATGATGGCTATGCTCTCCTCCGTCAGCTTGCAGTGCTGGGATCCAGGGTCAATGACCAGGAAGGGGGCGCGGCATGTCAGAGGATGTGTGCTGCCTGGGGGGCAGTAGCTTGTCATTCTGTCACATGGGATGGGCGAATTCTTTGGCGTCTGGAAGTATTGCAAACATTGAATTAGTTTAACATACAGAGCTAAAACCCTGAGAGGGACAGACAGGGAAAATGTTGGACCATAAGCAAGGGCTGAACCTGCATCCTTTTGGTTTGCACCCGAAATGCTCCACCAGCTGAGCTACAGCTGACTGTAAAGCCTCTGGGCAAACATTAAAAAATATCCATAACATTTTAAACAAATAATCAGCCATGGCAGATTTACTTATCCATGTCATTTGGATAAAAAAGTATCCACTGCATCTATATACATCGGGTTGTCTATGCATCCATGCATCTGACTGTTTTCTATCTCTCCATCTGTTTATCTTATATTTATTTCAAGGGAGGAAAAAGGTATTTTGCTCTGGCATACATTACACTATGCAGACAAGGTCCTTCAAGATCATCTGTCATAAGCATCAGTTGAACAGTCACCCGGGTCTCTGTTCA